>SKCR01031402.1:0-91643 GCA_019454045.1 Zanthoxylum bungeanum | reverse complement strand
CACACTCATAAAGAAATAAAATATCTTGATAAGAATATATTTAATAAAATAAAATTTATCAATAATTAATTCAGATTTAAATTAAATATTAATCTTTATATTACAATTCATATATTATAATATTAATAAAATTAATTTATATTCTAATATTAAGAGTTTCACCCTTATAATATTTTTTTTTTAATTGTGTGGGTGCTCCTTGGTTTCATTGGAAAAACCTATTGAGGTGGTAGAATGGTAGAAGAGGTACAAAGTTTGAACCCCCCACACACAAGTGGAAAGCAGATTAACGAGGTTATAACAATTGTGTATTAAAGATGAATATGTAATTTTCATAATAAAATTGGACAAACCCTTTCCAACATAGAGTCAACAAATGTATGTACAATTATCAATATTCAATTTTATAAAATTTACCAACTTTCTTCAATGCTGAGACCCAATTAAATATGAAATAATTTACATAATAATTTTCATTGATGCCCTACATTCCTCTAACCCCTAATAAACAAAATAAGTAAAGTTATAAATCAAGTGCATATTTAGAATTATGTGGATTCTCAAAGTAAGAATAAAAAAATTAGATGTTTACTAAAACATAATTTTGAATAGGCCCCTACCACAATCCTAAAATTGCTCTAAACACATACACATAGGTAAATGATATATAAACTCTCAAACCCAAAATTTTGCCTTGTAAAATGCCCAAAACATAATGCAAGGACCAAAATTGTGCATTCAAGCCCATAAATCTTCAACGGGCCGCTGGTGCCGACGTGATACAAACTCATTGGCAACACAAACATAAAAATTTGCCTGGTAAAATGCCCAAAATTATCATAAACTTCAAGTGCAGAGTCTTACAAACAATAAGAGTTTTGGATTTTGAGCTACACCCAACAAGTAAAATAACCATTGATACTCAAAATATAATATGTTACTGTAAAACTACAAATGTGCGTTCAAACCCATAAATCTTCAAAAACAAAGAAAAAAAAGAAGAAGAAGAAAACAGAGAGATTACTCGGGCCAGCACCTGCTGCTCCTGGAGAACCACAACATAAACACATACACATAGGTAAATGATATATAAACTAATTGGCAACTCACCCCTACTTTCATCCAAAATATGAAATATATATACCATTCAATTTGACAAGAAACAAATATTATAAACAATTCCATAACTGTTAATGATATACATAATTCATGTTTATTGACTCAAAATCATGTCTCAAAATGATATATCTTGCTCGCCGAGGTTTGCTTCCTCGTCTTACCGCCTGTACGGGCCAAATTTGGTCTAAAGGCAATTTCGATATTTTACTTCAGGCCCAATGCAGAACGCACCCCAAACTCCCCTAGCGGTACTCCAAAATACAATCCAAGTCCAATTTACCATCCCAAAACCCGCATACTTAAGGCAACCTGAGTCCGGTACGCATGAGTCCAGATATTCATAAAGCCTAGGCCCAATAAAACCACCAGACATACCATAATCAAGGCTCACCCACGTCAATGGAACTAAGTATATCACTAACAGTTTGTTTGTTATAACTTAGAAGACAATTAATTGGTGTAATTAAAAAAAAAAATCCAAAAATAGACGAGAAATGACTGTAGCTTGTCAAAATTTATAAGTTATGAGTCTCCTTTAATATATATATACGTCTAGATATATAATTGATTTAAGCTAATCCAATTGTAGAAATTAAAAGTTAAAATAATTTAATTGTAATTGATTGCATGTATATAGATTGATGTTAAAGTATTTTTATTCAAATTTTTGAATTATAATGTGTTTTCTAATTAAGAATTTATATTTACCTACACTTCATTGAGGTGAGAATATCATGTTATTCCTCATATATTTGAGAAGTTTAGTAATGAATTCATTTTTTGCTCATTAATGAAAACATATAATACACATTATTTTATAATATTAATTTTTGTCCTAACCAGACTGGAATTTTAAATATTCTTAAATAATATTTCAAATTGAATTATCAGCCTTGTAATTAGACAGTTGCTATGATATATGATTAAATCTTTTTGAGAGATCTATTCCAAAAAAATATTGTGAAGGCAAATTTCAAGAACAAAACCTGGCACTTTAATAATATAATGACTATGTTCTCTTTTACTTTGAAATAAATGAAAGAAAAATTGTGGCTAAAAAATAAAACAGTATAGCAACTGTGGCTAAAAAATAAAACAGTATAGCAACTTTCCTGCTGTGACCTGCTTGCTCCAGACTTAGAATCAACAACAGTCTGATAAACAGTTATTTATTCCTCATAACAAGAACAGTACAATACATACAAACAATTTGTTTATGCATTATCCAGAGAAATGCCTAATGGATTCAACAGTAGTGGGTTAAATTCTGGTGGTTATCCCCTCTTCTCACTGGTAGTTGGGTGGTCGACCGACTCTCTCGACGCTCTCGACGATCCCTTAAAAGCTTAGAACATAATAGGCCAAAGGCAAAAATAATAGGCCAAACAGATACTTTGATAGGATTATCAGCATGCCGAAGACAAAAAGTATAAGTAATTGTTGCAACAACACACTGACAGATAGCACACACCAGTCCAACCATATCCTCGAAGCAACCGAAAGGCTTTTGTGATGGATAATATAACCATGGCAATGTACCCCTCCATTTCCATGTAACTTTCTCCTTTCTACATTTATAAACAAGCTCTACGATGCATATAAACAAAGCTGCATATGACATCAACATACCCAATAGAGCAAACTGAGGTTTACGCACAAAAGAAAGTTGGTCAAAAACAGCTGATGGAAGCTCCAAGATAAAGTTGGTGATTACAAAGATCCAGTCTAAATCAACCTATTTTAGAGAGGATAAAAAATTATTATTATTATAATTGGAAGATGAAATTTAAATAATGTCATGTAAGAAGGATAATCTAGCTTTATAATAATGATGAAATGAGGAGCTTCACCATCTACAAGCTGAAATGAAGCAATATAACAAATGAGAAATCAACAAATGTATACTCTACTGCTGAGACATATAAGAAAAAAGTAAACATTAATGATTAAAAATAACACCCTGAATTATTTCCCATTCACATCTCAAATATGCAAGATTAGAGTATTGGATATATAGATGTAAAATAATTAAACCCATGGTAAAAGCTCTTTGTTTTTAGCTGATTTCAAGGGTATAATTCACAACTGAAAAAGGGTTAAAGAACTAAATCAGGCTCAATTACCATAACTAAGTCTTTTGGACACTGTTTATGTTAGAAAATTTATGCATGTTGTTTCATTGCAGCCTTTAGGAACCTGACATTGTCAAGTTTAATTTTCCATGAAATGGCTTCAACATGTTGGCATCTCAAGCACTCTTACTACCCCATTAATAACTTTAACCAACACAATCTATCAAACTCATACAAGTGACTTTGAAGATTTTGTTCCGATGATATAGGAAAGAAGCAAATAATAAGATATGTGGGTGTTCCTTGGCTTCATTGGAAAAACCTATTGTGGTGGTACAAGAAGTATGAGGTTTGAACCCACTCACACGAGTGCAGAGTAAATTGGACTGCTAAATAAATTCTTGATACAAGAGTTATGAGGTTTTAACCCACTCTCATGAGTGCATAGCAGATTGGATTGAAAAAATAAATTCTTAATTTAACAAAATAAGACAATGATAATACTACAAGGATTTACCATTTCAACATCTCCCTAGATTGACCGTTAGCAATTACTAGAAGTTAATCAATATACGAAAAACTACTAGAGTGATCATTAACAATAACAATTAGCCAGGTTATAACAATTGTGTATTAAAAGATTAATCTGTGGACTAACATTTTCAAGACAATGGCTTATACTTTATTTCCGAGCCTCCTTATCATTAGACAAACCCTTTCCAACATAGAGTCAACAAATGTAAGTACAATTATCAATGTTCGATAATGAAAAAAGTCTTGAATTCACTCTATATATATTTACAATGGTAGGGGCATTTATATAGGCTACATAGAAAACTAAAACATGAAAGAACTACTAATAATGGAAACATAATAAAATTATAAAACCTAAGGATTGTAGAAATCATATCTTGAAGATTGATTCCATTATAAAGAGATAACATTTCCTTAATAATAATATTTCCTTAACAATCAATATTCTATTTTATCCCCTCTTCTCACTGGTAGTTGGGTGGTCGACCGACTCTCTCGACGCTCTCGACGATCCCTTAAAAGCTTAGAACATAATAGGCCAGAGGCAAAAATAATAGGCCAAACAGATACTTTGATAGGATTATCAGCATGCCGAAGACAAAAAGTATAAGTAATTGTTGCAACAACACACTGACAGATAGCACAACCAGTCCAACCATATCCTCGAAGCAACCGAAAGGCTTTTGTGATGGATAATATAACCATGGCAATGTACCCCTCCATTTCCATGTAACTTTCTCCTTTCTACATTTATAAACAAGCTCTACGATGCATATAAACAAAGCTGCATATGACATCAACATACCCAATAGAGCAAACTGAGGTTTACGCACAAAAGAAAGTTGGTCAAAAACAGCTGATGGAAGCTCCAAGATAAAGTTGGTGATTACAAAGATCCAGTCTAAATCAACCTATTTTAGAGAGGATAAAAAATTATTATTATTATAATTGGAAGATGAAATTTAAATAATGCCATGTAAGAAGGATAATCTAGCTTTATAATAATGATGAAATGAGGAGCTTCACCATCTACAAGCTGAAATGAAGCAATATAACAAAAGAGAAATCAACAAATGTATACTCTACTGCTGAGACATATAAGAAAAAAGTAAACATTAATGATTAAAAATAACACCCTGAATTATTTCCCATTCACATCTCAAATATGCAAGATTAGAGTATTGGATATATAGATGTAAAATAATTAAACCCATGGTAAAAGCTCTTTGTTTTTAGCTGATTTCAAGGGTATAATTCACAACTGAAAAAGGGTTAAAGAACTAAATCAGGCTCAATTACTATAACTAAGTCTTTTGGACACTGTTTATGTTAGAAAATTTATGCATGTTGTTTCATTGCAGCCTTTAGGAACCTGACATTGTCAAGTTTAATTTTCCATGAAATGGCTTCAACATGTTGGCATCTCAAGCACTCTTACTACCCCATTAATAACTTTAACCAAACACAATCTATCAAACTCATACAAGTGACTTTGAAGATTTTGTTCCGATGATATAGGAAAGAAGCAAATAATAAGATATGTGGGTGTTCCTTGGCTTCATTGGAAAAACCTATTGTGGTGGTACAAGAAGTATGAGGTTTGAACCCACTCACACGAGTGCAGAGTAAATTGGACTGCTAAATAAATTCTTGATACAAGAGTTATGAGGTTTTAACCCACTCTCATGAGTGCATAGCAGATTGGATTGAAAAAATAAATTCTCAATTTAACAAAATAAGACAATGATAATACTACAAGGATTTACCATTTCAACATCTCCCTAGATTGACCGTTAGCAATTACTAGAAGTTAATCAATATACGAAAAACTACTAGAGTGATCATTAACAATAACAATTAGCCAGGTTATAACAATTGTGTATTAAAAGATTAATCTGTGGACTAACATTTTCAAGACAATGGCTTATACTTTATTTCCGAGCCTCCTTATCATTAGACAAACCCTTTCCAACATAGAGTCAACAAATGTAAGTACAATTATCAATGTTCGATAATGAAAAAAATCTTGAATTCACTCTATATTATATTTACAATGGTAGGGGCATTTATATAGGCTACATAGAAAACTAAAACATGAAAGAACTACTAATAATGGAAACATAATAAAATTATAAAACCTAAGGATTGTAGAAATCATATCTTGAAGATTGATTCCATTATAAAGAGATAACATTTCCTTAATAATAATATTTCCTTAACAATCAATATTCTATTTTATCCCCTCTTCTCACTGGTAGTTGGGTGGTCGACCGACTCTCTCGACGCTCTCGACGATCCCTTAAAAGCTTAGAACATAATAGGCCAGAGGCAAAAATAATAGGCCAAACAGATACTTTGATAGGATTATCAGCATGCCGAAGACAAAAAGTATAAGTAATTGTTGCAACAACACACTGACAGATAGCACACACCAGTCCAACCATATCCTCGAAGCAACCGAAAGGCTTTTGTGATGGATAATATAACCATGGCAATGTACCCCTCCATTTCCATGTAACTTTCTCCTTTCTACATTTATAAACAAGCTCTACGATGCATATAAACAAAGCTGCATATGACATCAACATACCCAATAGAGCAAACTGAGGTTTACGCACAGAAGAAAATTGGTCAAAAACAGCTGATGGAAGCTCCAAGATAAAGTTGGTGATTACAAAGATCCAGTCTAAATCAACCTATTTTAGAGAGGATAAAAAATTATTATTATTATAATTGGAAGATGAAATTTAAATAATGCCATGTAAGAAGGATAATCTAGCTTTATAATAATGATGAAATGAGGAGCTTCACCATCTACAAGCTGAAATGAAGCAATATAACAAATGAGAAATCAACAAATGTATACTCTACTGCTGAGACATATAAGAAAAAAGTAAACATTAATGATTAAAAATAACACCCTGAATTATTTCCCATTCACATCTCAAATATGCAAGATTAGAGTATTGGATATATAGATGTAAAATAATTAAACCCATGGTAAAAGCTCTTTGTTTTTAGCTGATTTCAAGGGTATAATTCACAACTGAAAAAGGGTTAAAGAACTAAATCAGACTCAATTACCATAACTAAGTCTTTTGGACACTGTTTATGTTAGAAAATTTATGCATGTTGTTTCATTGCAGCCTTTAGGAACCTGACATTGTCAAGTTTAATTTTCCATGAAATGGCTTCAACATGTTGGCATCTCAAGCACCCTTACTACCCCATTAATAACTTTAACCAAACACAATCTATCAAACTCATACACGTGCCTTTGAAGATTTTGTTCCGATGATATAGGAAAGAAGCAAATAATAAGATATGTGGGTGTTCCTTGGCTTCATTGGAAAAACCTATTGTGGTGGTACAAGAAGTATGAGGTTTGAACCCACTCACACGAGTGCAGAGTAAATTGGACTGCTAAATAAATTCTTGATACAAGAGTTATGAGGTTTTAACCCACTCTCATGAGTGCATAGCAGATTGGATTGAAAAAATAAATTCTTAATTTAACAAAATAAGACAATGATAATACTACAAGGATTTACCATTTCAACATCTCCCTAGATTGACCGTTAGCAATTACTAGAAGTTAATCAATATACGAAAAACTACTAGAGTGATCATTAACAATAACAATTAGCCAGGTTATAACAATTGTGTATTAAAAGATTAATCTGTGGACTAACATTTTCAAGACAATGGCTTATACTTTATTTCCGAGCCTCCTTATCATTAGACAAACCCTTTCCAACATAGAGTCAACAAATGTAAGTACAATTATCAATGTTCGATAATGAAAAAAGTCTTGAATTCACTCTATATTATATTTACAATGGTAGGGGCATTTATATAGGCTACATAGAAAACTAAAACATGAAAGAACTACTAATAATGGAAACATAATAAAATTATAAAACCTAAGGATTGTAGAAATCATATCTTGAAGATTGATTCCATTATAAAGAGATAACATTTCCTTAATAATAATATTTCCTTAACAATCAATATTCTATTTTATCCCCTCTTCTCACTGGTAGTTGGGTGGTCGACCGACTCTCTCGACGCTCTCGACGATCCCTTAAAAGCTTAGAACATAATAGGCCAGAGGCAAAAATAATAGGCCAAACAGATACTTTGATAGGATTATCAGCATGCCGAAGACAAAAAGTATAAGTAATTGTTGCAACAACACACTGACAGATAGCACACACACCAGTCCAACCATATCCTCGAAGCAACCGAAAGGCTTTTGTGATGGATAATATAACCATGGCAATGTACCCCTCCATTTCCATGTAACTTTCTCCTTTCTACATTTATAAACAAGCTCTACGATGCATATAAACAAAGCTGCATATGACATAAACATACCCAATAGAGCAAACTGAGGTTTACGCACAGAAGAAAATTGGTCAAAAACAGCTGATGGAAGCTCTAAGATAAAGTTGGTGATTACAAAGATCCAGTCTAAATCAACCTATTTTAGAGAGGATAAAAAATTATTATTATTATAATTGGAAGATGAAATTTAAATAATGCCATGTAAGAAGGATAATCTAGCTTTATAATAATGATGAAATGAGGAGCTTCACCATCTACAAGCTGAAATGAAGCAATATAACAAATGAGAAATCAACAACAAATGTATACTCTACTGCTGAGACATATAAGAAAAAAGTAAACATTAATGATTAAAAATAACACCCTGAATTATTTCCCATTCACATCTCAAATATGCAATATTAGAGTATTGGATATATAGATGTAAAATAATTAAACCCATGGTAAAAGCTCTTTGTTTTTAGCTGATTTCAAGGGTATAATTCACAACTGAAAAAGGGTTAAAGAACTAAATCAGGCACAATTACCATAACTAAGTCTTTTGGACACTGTTTATGTTAGAAAATTTATGCATGTTGTTTCATTGCAGCCTTTAGGAACCTGACATTGTCAAGTTTAATTTTCCATGAAATGGCTTCAACATGTTGGCATCTCAAGCACCCTTACTACCCCATTAATAACTTTAACCAAACACAATCTATCAAACTCATACAAGTGCCTTTGAAGATTTTGTTCCGATGATATATAGAAAGAAGCAAATAATAAGATATGTGGGTGTTCCTTGGCTTCATTGGAAAAACCTATTGTGGTGGTACAAGAAGTATGAGGTTTGAACCCACTCACACGAGTGCAGAGTAAATTGGACTGCTAAATAAATTCTTGATACAAGAGTTATGAGGTTTTAACCCACTCTCATGAGTGCATAGCAGATTGGATTGAAAAAATAAATTCTTAATTTAACAAAATAAGACAATGATAATACTACAAGGATTTACCATTTCAACATCTCCCTAGATTGACCGTTAGCAATTACTAGAAGTTAATCAATATACGAAAAACTACTAGAGTGATCATTAACAATAACAATTAGCCAGGTTATAACAATTGTGTATTAAAAGATTAATCTGTGGACTAACATTTTCAAGACAATGGCTTATACTTTATTTCCGAGCCTCCTTATCATTAGACAAACCCTTTCCAACATAGAGTCAACAAATGTAAGTACAATTATCAATGTTCGATAATGAAAAAAGTCTTGAATTCACTCTATATTATATTTACAATGGTAGGGGCATTTATATAGGCTACATAGAAAACTAAAACATGAAAGAACTACTAATAATGGAAACATAATAAAATTATAAAACCTAAGGATTGTAGAAATCATATCTTGAAGATTGATTCCATTATAAAGAGATAACATTTCCTTAATAATAATATTTCCTTAACAATCAATATTCTATTTTATAAAATTTACTAAGATGAGACCCAATTAAATATGAAATAATTTACATAATAATTTTCATTGATGTCCTACATTAATCTAACCCCTAATAAACAAAAATAAGCAAAATTATAAATTGAATGCATATTTAGGATTGTGTGGACTCTCAACGTAAGCATCTACTCCCAAATTATATTTGACAATTAAAAAATTAGATGATTACTAAAAGAACAATTCAAATCAACTATGTTTGGCAAAATTAATTTGACAATGCAAACATTTTTATTTTCAAATATTTATAGCATAATAGCAACCCAATTTCCACCACATTTGAACCGACTTCTAACCTTAGACGTCTTGTTTGAGATTTTACCAACTCAAACATAATTTTTAGTAGATTCTTAAATAGCCCCTACCACAATCTCCAAATTTGCTCTAAAATGATATAAAACTAATTGGCAACTCAAAGCCCAAAAATAGAGAGAGAGAGAGCGCTTACTCGAGCCCCTGGCGCCTGAGGGAAACTCCCCAACTCCTGCCGCGGCTCCTGCTCCCGCTCCAAGGACAAAAGCACTTCAGTGTCTTGGTTGACAACTCCAGATATAATAGAGGCAACATCCGTGGAGTCTGCCTCCATGCCTCCTATCAGCGGCTGTTGCTCTTCAGTGTCTTCGTTGACAACTACAGATTCGGTAGAAGCAAGCCCATCCATGACGTCTTCTGTCAGCAGCTGTTCCTGCTCCACAGACCCCCCACTCTTGAGCAGATTCACGTTGATTGTAAATGAAAATGCATAGAAATGAAAAACTCTCTACACTAACCATTAACAATAACAATAAAAATTAGCAAGGCTATAATAATCGTTGTTTTAAAGATCAATCTTTGGATTAACATTTTCAATTCCATGACTTATACTTAATTTCCGAGCCTCCTCATCATTGGACGAACCATTTCCAACCTAGAGTCAACAAAATGTATGTATAATTATTAATATTTAATTTTTTTTAAAAAAATTATTTATAGCATAATATCACCCCAATTCCCACCGAGTTCGAACTTGAGACGTTTTGTTTGAGATTTAACCAACTCAAACATAATTTTGATTAGATTCTTAATAGCCCCTAAACTAATTGGCCACTCAAACCCAAAATCTTTAAATAAATCAAAATCTTTAAATAAATAAATAGAAACTGAGAGCTTACTCGGGCTGCTGGCGCCGGCATCAAACTCTCCAACTCCAGCACCTCCTGCTCCTGCTCCCGCTCCTCCTCCCGCTTCCAATCCTCCTCCCACTCCCGCCACTTCTCCTCATCTGCCAGTCGTTGCTGCTCCCTCTCCCGCTCCTCCTCCCGTAACAACTCCTTCCCCCCCGCCAGCAGGTGCCGCTCCTGCTCCCGCAAAAACACCTTCGCCCACAGCAGCCGCTGCACCCTCCTCCGCTCCCGCTCCTGCTCCAAGGACGAAAGCACTTCAGTGTCTTCCTTGACAACTCCAGATTCAATAGATTCAACATCCATGGAGTCTGCCCCCATGTATTCTATCAGCGGCTCTAGATCCGGCTCACCATCCCCACATCGTCCGCAACCGCTCGATCCGATGCCGCTTATCCTCCTCCATCCGCTGCCGCCGCTCCTCCTCCATCCGCTTCTCCCCCTCCATTTTCTGCCGCCGCTCCTCCATCAGCCGCCGCTCCTCCTCCATCATCCGCTGCCGCTCCTCCTCCATCATCCGCTGCCGCCGCTCCTCCAACCGCCGCCGCTCCTCCTTCCTCCACCGCCGCCGCTCCTCCTGCATCTCCCTCTCCATCCGCCGCCGCTCCTCCTCCTCCATCCGCTGCCACCCCTCCTCCTCCATCCGCTGCCGCCACTCCTCCAGCCGCTGCCCCCACTCCTCCATCCGCTGCCGCTCCTCCATCCACTGCCGCTCCTCCTCCTCCCTAGTCTGCTGCCGCTTCTCCATCTGCTCCTTCCTCAGCTTCTCTTCCTCATCCAGCAGCCGCTTCTCCTCCATCCGCTGCAGCCGCTTCTCCACCACATCCCGCTGCAACTAGGGGTGGCAATGGGCCGGGCCGGGCCGGGCTTTTGCAAGCCCGGCCCGAGCCCGGCCAACAAAAAAAAAAGCCCGGCCCGGGAAAAGCCCGGCCCGGGTGTCTTCCGGGCCGGGCCGGCCCGGCCCGAGTCGGGCCGGGCTTGGGCCCGGGCTTTTTTTGGGCCCGAAAATTAAAAAAAAAAATTTAAAAAATTAAAAATATATAAATATAAAATATATTTACACTATATACAAATACATTTATAAATAAATCACAAGTTTCATTGATAAATTAACAATTTAAATGTTAAAAATAAATAAAAATGATACAAACATATTAAAAAAAAATATATATATTTATGTTTTTTTTTTTTTTTTAATTTTGGCCCGGGCCGGGCCGGGCCCGGGCCAAAATAGAAAAGCCCGGCCCGGGCCCGGGCCCGTGCCGGGCTTTCTTTTCAAGGCCGGCCCGGGCTTTTTCCACCCCCGGGCCGGGCCAAAGCCCGCGGGCCGGGCCGGGCCGACCGGGCCGGGCCGGGCCGCGGGCTTTATTGCCACCCTTAGCTGCAACCACCCCGGCGTCTTCGCCTTCTCCCGCTGCAGCCACTGCTCAGCCATGACGTTGACGTCTTCTGTCAGATGAGTCGACTTATTTTTTGTTATTGTTTGTTCTTATAATTGGCGGTGGATTAGATGAGTCGACTTCTTTTTCGCTATTTTCTTATTCGTCCATGGATGAAGATTCATATAGCCCACACTCAGTTGAAAGCAAAGTCACGTTGATTGTAAATGAAAATGCATAATAGAAAATGAGGAAGAAATTTCCTAGTAATTTACTACAAAAAAGCAAAGCCAAGAGCCAATCATTGAGTGCCATGTGTACAAGTTAATAACATCAACAAATTCACAAACTAGTTAGAACTTAGAATACAGGTGAGTTTTTTTATTCAATTTGTCAACATCGGGCCTCGTTATTCTACAAGTTTATCAACTCAAAATGGTATATACGCGTGTACTTTTTCATCAAAGCCAATCTGGCCCTACTTCCTCCTTTCACTCGGAAGACTCTCTAGGCTTGAATTATTTTGCTAGCAACCAGCACAATCAAAGACAAAATGCCTTTTCAATCCTTCCATAGAAAATGAGGGCTACTCTTCCCCTCGCGGCCACAATTATGCTTTTCCAAAATATTTTCTTTTAATATTAATTTGACTATTATTATACTGTTATTAGAAGCCAAAAAAAAAAAAAGTTTTATTCTAAATCCTTGAAAAATTATACAATAAATGTTTTTTTAGTGGACTTCATAATCTAATTAAATAATCTAACTTAAATATATTAATATGACTTAACTAAGTTAATTTAATTTGACCTAAATTATACTTTACTAAGATATCTGTAAAGCGATCTCAATAAGAGATAAAAAAAATCTTTGATACCAGAGTGCAGCCAATAAAAAAAAAATATGAATATATGATAACAGTGGATTAAGTGAAAAGAAACCACCAACTTATTTATTTTTTATTTAATTCGTTTATTGTTACAAGGAAATCTTTAAATAATAAATGCAACATTAACTCATTAAAATGCTAAATCATACTAGATTAATATAAAATCCAAATCCTGAACTCCTAATAAAATAAAGAATACTAATAGGATAATTATTAAAATATATTTTGTTTGTGGGTATTTTGGTAATTTTACTTTATTTGGGTAAAAGAAATCAAAACTTACTTTAAAGACCACCTCCATTACAGTAGCCAAAGGCAAGAAAGAGATGCTTCAAATTTGAAATAATGGTAGGTAGCCTTTCCATGAGATGTTAAAGCTCAGAATTTACAACAGAGATACTACTAATTAAAAAAAGAAGGAAACTTGACATTTTTCTTCAAACTACAAAATTTGACTGTTTATTACTTATTCAATTATTCTCGATGTAGAGGTATATCTAACCGGAAAGACTAATCTACTAGATGGAGGAACTATCTTATATTTATAAATTCAAATAGTTTCTTTTACATAACGTACTCAATAATTCTTCCTCGAACGAAACCATTGTCGGGCACTCAAATGCTTTCGTTCTACATACTTGAGTTGTTCCAACACCATATTCTAGTTATTAAGATTAGATCTGATACCACTTGTTTGGGGGATGGACTTATAATATATAGATATCCAACTAAACGACTAGTTTGGTGGGGGAATTATCCTATTTAAAAGCTCGAGTGATTCATATTTACTAACTAATTTGGGGGAACACAAGTCACACAACTCAGCAAAAAAGTGATTGATTTATGGCTTGAATTTGGGGAATAACCCTTCATGTTTGACAAAACTAATAGAAACTACTCTAATATTTAAAAACTAAACAAAATATCATCGCTTCCAAAAATACTCTCTCAGTAAAATTATTAGGGAATGATGACAATCGGGATGTCCCGTCTAAATCGAGTCTCATTCTATCCCATCTTAATTACTATTCGAGATAAAGAAGTCATCCTGAATCCCGATCGGTATTTTGAATTGGGATAAAAAAATCGTCTCAAATCCCGGATCTAATAGTGTGGGATCCCTTCGAGACTTTTTAAGCTAAAATTTGATATTTTGATAAAAAAATCATCTCGAGATTTGAGATTTTCTGTCAACCTTACTATCAGGGGGGTTTTGTTTAGTTTTTAAATATCATGAGAGTTTCGATTAATTTTATCAAATAAGAGGGGGTTATGCTCATTTTCCCATTTCAGGATCTAAATGAGTTTATTAAAATGTGATTCTTATTAATAAAAGAACAATATTTTTTTCGTGTTGAAATCTTCATATTTAGCCAAATTTACTCGTAAATTTAGGGATAAAAATTAAATCATAGAACACAAGTTATCTAAGATTTAACCTTAATTTTAAGCTAAATTTTAAGTTCACAGCCAACCGTTTATATGGATTGGCCCGGACCGGCCTTAATTTTAGCCAAGCTTGAGCTTTTTGCTCCTCTTTACAGATTCCATTGGTGTATCAGAATTATTCATTTGCTTCCACTTCGATTCTTCTTCGAAATGCGTCGTGTGCTTTTCTTACTATACATATTTCCTGGTCCCTTCCCATGGAAATTTATGAGAAATTCATCGTAAAGACTTCTCAATTGAGAGTCGCCTGGTAGAAACCAACGAAATAATTTAACAATTTTAGTATATACACTAAAACGCTCTGATTGTGGATCAATAGAACCCATAATAAGGCTACTCTAATTATGGATAAATGGAATTAATTATATCACTAAGGGTTTGTTTGTTAGAACTTAGAAGACACTTTATTGGTATAATTTTTAAAAAAAAATATCCAAAAATGGACGAGAAATGAGTGTGGCTCATCAAAAGTTATAAGTTAAGAATCTCATTTATTCTATATATACATATAGACATATAATTGATTTAAGCTAGTCAAATAATAGAAATTAAAAGTTCAAATAATATTTAATTATAATTGATTGCATATATATAGATTTATGTAAAAGTATTTTTATTCAATTTTATGAATTATGTTTTTAGCTTTTAATTAAGAATATGTATTCACCTACACTTCATTTGAGGTGAGAAGATCATGTTAATCTCATTATTCTTTTTGTATCCGAATAGTTTTAGGAATGAATTCGTTTTCTTGTTGATTAATGAAAACATATCGTACATATATTATTTTTATAATGTTAAATTTTTCCTACTTGAATTTTAAATATTCTTAAATAATTTTTCAAATTGAATTATCAACCATTGTAATTAGATAGTTGATATGATATATGATTAAATCTTTTGGAGCTTATTTATGTGATATCCATTCCAAAAAAAAAAAAAAATGTGTTGGCAAATTTCAAGAAGAAAACCTGACACTCACTTTAATGTCATAATGAATGAAAGAAAAACTGAGGTTAAAAAATAAACGAGAGTATAGCATCTTTCCTGGTGTGGCCTGCTTGCTTCAGCCAAAGAATCAACAACAGTCTGTCTGATAAACAGTCTTATTTATTCCTCATAACAAGTACAGTACAATACGTACAGTGTGCAGAAATGCCTAATGGATTCAATGGTAGTGTGTATCATCTCTGCTCAATGGTAATAGATTGGTCGACACACGCTCTCGATCCCCTAAAAACTTAGAACATAATAGGCCAAAGGCAAAAATGATAGGCCAGATAGATAGTTTGATAGGATTATCAGCATGCCGAAGACAAAAATTGTAATTAATTATTGTAACAACACACTGACATATAGCACATACCAGTCCAATGATATCCTTGAAGCTACCGAAAGGCTTGTGGCTTCGCATTGGATATAACCATGGCAATGTAACCCTCCATTTCCATGTGACTTTCTCCTTCGAAATTTGTAAACAAGCTCTACGATGCATATAAACAAGGCTGCAAATGACATTAACATACTCAAGAGCGCAAACTGAGGTTTACGCACAGAAGAAAGTTGGTCAAAAACAGTTGATGGAAGCTCCAGGACAAAGTTGGCAATTACAAAGATCCATTCTAAATCAACCTATTTTGTTCGGATGGTATAGGATAGAAGCAAATAATAAGATATGTGGGTGCTCCTTAGCTTGAATGGAAAAACCTCTTGCGGTGGTACAAGAGGCATGAGGTTTGAATCCACTCACATAAGTCAAGAGCAGATTGGATTGCAAAATAAATTCCTGATTTTAACAAAATAAGACAATGATAATACTACAAGGATTTACTATTTCAACATCTCCCTAGATTCACTGTTAGTAATTACTAGTAGTTAATCGTGCTTTGTATAAGAAAAACTCTCTAGACTAACCATTAACAATAACAATAACAATTACCGAGGTTTTAACAATTGTGTGTTAAAGATCAATATGTGGACTATCATTTTCAAGCCAATGGCTTATACTTAATTTCCGAGTCTCCTCTTCATTAGAAAAACCATTTCCAACCTAGAGTCAACAAATGTATGTACAATTATCAATATTCAATTCTATAAAATTTACTAACTTTCTTCAATGCTGAGACCCAATTAAATATGAAATAATTTACATAATAATTTTCATTGATGCCATATATTCCTCTAACCCCTAATAAACAAAATAAGTAAAATTATAAATTGAGTACATAACTAGGATTGTGTGTATTCTCAAAAGTAAGAATCTACTCCCAAATTATATTTGATAATTGAAAAATTAGATGATTACTAAAAGAACAACTCAAATCAACTATGTTTGGCTCCTGATCCCGCCACAACTCCTCTTCCGCCGGACCCTGCTCCTGCTCCTGCTCCTGCCCCCACAACAACATCTCCGCCGCCAGCGCCTGCTGCCGCTCCTCTGCCTCCCGCTCCAAGGACGAAAGCTCTTCAGTGTCTTTGTTGACAACTCCAGATGCAATAGAGGCAGCATCCATGATGTCTGCCTCCATGTCTTCTATCAGCGGCTGTAGCTCCAACTCCTCCTCCCTCAGCGCCAACCACCGCCGCTCATCCGCCGCCCTTGCCTGCAGCCGCTGCTCCCCCGCCACCCGCTCCAAGGACGAACGCTCTTCAGTGCCTTCATTGACAACTCCAGATTCAATAGAGGCAAGCCCATCCATGACGTCTTCTGTCAGCAGGTAAGCTCCACACTACCCCCACTCTCCCTCTGCTGTCAGGAACTTTTAGATCCGACCAATTGACTTTGTTGTTATTATTCTTAAAGGAGAGAAATTTTTTATCCTTTCATGTATTTAAAAATTATAATTTAATATATATGTCTGTGATTTAAAAAAATATAATTTTAAATTAAAAAAAAAATCCCCCCCCCCCCCTAATCTCTTTATTATTTTTCTTATTGAACATATATCTATTTCATATAAAATATATATCTAATATTTGACATATATTTTAATCGTATATCCAAATTTACTACGAATTTAATATATTTTGTAATTTTTGAATGGATCGATTAACAAAATTTTCAAGGTTTTATATATTTTTGATAATGTGTAAATATTTAGATATATGATTAATAATTTTTCTTATTTTTTAAATGTTTGGCTAAACCTGAAATCATTTGTTTTTTTTTTTTTTATATGTATCATTTAGGATGAAATAATATTATTAAATATTATTTGATTTTAAATATCTATTATTGAATTGAAGACACAATCTCTTTAGTGGCATACCCATAAAATGATGGCATTTGAACGTTAATGTCGAGCTTACCGGATATTGAATGTAGGGGAGTGATATAAATATAAGAAGAGATTAAAATCACTCATAAAATATTGATAATTTATAAATAAAATTATGCATTTGATGAATAATTTTAATCCTCATTTAATTCATTTTTACTCTTCTTATCATAACTATTTAGATATACCCAATGGTGAGATTGGTTCCGCGAATGAAGCAATAGAAGAAATCCCCAACAGTGGAAACCGCAACAGCACAAACTTGTTATCATTAACTTTCATAGTTTCATGTGTGCGATTCAATGCATATATCGCAAGAAATTCCATTGCTTCGTTCGCAAAACAAATCTCACTATTGCGAATAAAGTGTCATAATTAATATTTTTAAAATCGAACCAGGCCGATTGGTTGAATCAGTCAAATCGAGAACCGATTATAAATCCGATTTAGTTGAACCCTAAAGATCAATATGTAAAAAAATAGATCAAAACAGTGAACTGGCTTGATTGATTCTTAATCAAAAAATATAACCAAAAAATAAAATATTTTTTAATTTTTCATTAATTAAAATTATTTATGATGTCAACTAGTTCTGCAAGTTCAACCGGAACGATTCAACAATTCGAGAAAATAGAAAATTATCATATTATTTAAAATTGTCATAATCTTAGGATGTGTATGATGCTGACTCTATAATAATTGATGTGTGAAAAACTGAAAATTAGAGCAGATTTTGAAATTATTATAGGCTTTTGATAAATACACTTATTAATCTTCATAAATTAGTGACTAAATTCTCATCCTCATTCCCCTATTATAACTTACTCTATAAGCTTCATTAATAATCATTAGTTCCCCCTCTCTCTTAGTATATGGTGGTTGTTATTAAAGTCCAAAATCAATAATATAAGTTTGACAAAAATATGATTGCGAGCTTTACATCTCAATATAATGGATCACTCTTCATTATCGAGAGTAATGAGAAATAAAGAATAAGGAGAGAGATGAAGCATAAAGATAAGGCATAAGGAAACTTAATAAGGAGAAAATAAGTTTCTCGTTATTAAGAAGAGATGGGTAATGGATGATCTTATTAATGTAAATATTTAACAGATCTATCAAATTTTTCCGCTGCATATATGAATTCTAATCAGGTACGCTATCTGAATTATCAAAATAATTTCTTTAATTTATATTCTAAGCTGTTATGATAAAGATCATGAAAATAAATCATAATATGTGGTATCAGAGTATGGATACAATCTTAGAATCTATGGATTTCCATAAAGTTAAGAAAAAATTGATGAATTTTTCGTTGAATCCATATTTTTCTTAATCTGTTGATTTCTTTATGGTTATTAATTGATCCAATTTTTAAGTACATAAAGGTTATTGGATTAATTATTAATTAGATCTGTGAATTTTGGGATTCATACCATACTGAAATTTGATGAAAAGAAGTCTTGATCTGAAATTAGGGAGCCGAATATTGGATATGTATTAATAAGTAAAAATTGCTTTTGCTTATTTTAAAAAAATAATGCCAAAGTGTTATTAAAGTGGTACATCTACAGCTTCTTTAAAAAGCTGTCTGGCGCGTACATTGTCGATTCAAAATTTAGAAGATTTCAGTTATGCCCCTTGTTAATAGCATTCAGGTCCTCGCTATTAGATTTTGATCTCTGAATTTCATTTTAATTTCAGTTTTATCCTAAAATTCAAATATAAAGTCATAATTAATTATTTGTGACAATTTAAGAGATAAATTGTTATCTCATCAAGTTTATTTATACATGGATATAAAAATTATCATTTGTTAGAGAGAATAAAATTTCAATGCAATTAATTTATTTGTGACATATAGATAAATATAAAGAAATAATTTATCTCATAAACTTTATCACAATATTCAGGAATGTAATTTTATAGACAATCAAGCCCATTGTCTATAAAGAATAAAATTACATTATTAAGGTTATTTAACAAGAAAATATAATGTGTATCTCGATGTGAGAATTACTTATAAGTTTAGTGAAATTGCAGTCAGGAAAGTATCATTTTCATTGAATCTTTTAAGTGATGGCAATCTCACATGTTTTAGAGATGTTTCTATTTTTTGATATGCAATCTTGCGTCCAAAGATGTGGATTGTATGTTAAAATGTGGATTGTATGTTAAATTTTATAAATGTTACATATGAGACATATGGTTGAAAATGGACTAGTTTGAGTGATTTATTCACCCAAATAAGGTAAACTTACGAGGATTAGATAAGTTTCTGAATCGTCTTATATGAAGAATTTTTAATTAGATATTCTATATTCTGCCCAAAGATATTTATACAGTGATGTGCTAAAATTCTTGGTATAATACTTTTTATGACTTGAAGTATTATTTATTATCTTGTGTTGTACTTAAACTAAAGAATTGCATTGATATTTGTTGTTCAGTCATCTTTTCAGTTAACAACAACATTGTGACTATAGAGATGTTAACTGGCTCAAATTTTAAAGTGTGGAAGAGAGATGTGGAGTTGGCTATAAAATTAGCAGATATAGATTCTAGCTATGACTGCTCCTAAGCCAGCTGATATTAATAATTCTAGTATTGATATGCATAAGCAGCTACATACAATATGGCATAAGTCAAATCACATGTGCTATTTGGCTGTAAATACATCTATTCATGAGCATTTGTTAAGTTGTCTTCCAGAAACCACTATTGCAAAAGATTTCTGACAGCTATATCTCAAAGATACAAAGTCTCAATCAATGCATAAATAAGTACCATTCTGAAGCAATTATACTCAATGAAGAATAATGGTAATTAATGTGTTAAATAGTACATTTTGATGATCGTCCATATTTAGAACAAGTTGAAAAATCATAACATTGTTTTTCTCAATACTTGCATTGTCCATCAAGCATTAAATATTCTGCCTCGAAAGTTTGGTACAATTGTAACTACTTACCATTCGAGGGAAGAACCATAGAATGGTAATGATTTCATTGTCATATGTGTTGCTGAGGAAGAGAAATTCAAGTTTGGGCATATGGATACAACTCTCATTGTTTCCGAGCCTCACAAGAAATGTAAGAAATCTAAATTTTTCAGCTTTTGGTAATGTTCAAAATTACAATAAAATTGGTCAGATAAGTATTGTGGGTGGTACTTAAAGTGTCTTCGAGAAAGAACTTAAATGTTTCTTTTATAAAAAGAAAGGGCATAAGAAGTAAGAGTGTTTTAAATATAAAGGTTGGCTAGATAAACATGAGCATGCGGGTAACTCTTTGGTTTTTGTTGTATGCGAATCCAATTTTTTTAATGCCACATATAGTTCTTAGTGGCTTAAGAGTGGAGCAACTAATAATGTTGCTTTCACATTGTTGCGACTCATAAACAAGTGGAAATCAAATAAGGATGAGTTCAAGCTCGTAGTTGGCAATAATGAATTGGTGGATGTACATTATGTTGAAGATGTTTGTTTAAAGTTAGACTTCAATTATGAACTTATTTTGACAAGTATTTTGTATGTACCATATTTTAGACGAAACTTGATATCAGTATTTGTACTCGATAAACAAGGTTCTGATTTTGAGTTTAATGTAGGTTGTGTATCTGTATATTTTAATTCAAATAAAGTTGGCCATTGTGTTTTGTCATACAAATTGTATAGTCTCTGCTTAGCATCAAATCAAGTATATTCCAATTCATATAATGTTGAACAAGTTGCCAAAATACCCTTAATGAAGGAAAAGTCATTCATGTTGTGGGATAAAAGACTTGACCATATTTCTAGGGAAGTAGTAGAAAAATTAATAAAGTATGATATCATACTTACTGTTAACTTTAGTGACCTAGAAGCATGTGTTGATTGTTGTAAGGTTAAACTAACCAAAAATAAAGAAAAAGGAATCCAGTCGTAGCGATAAGAGATTTGTTGCAAAAAATGTGACTTTCCTTTGTGAAGGAGGTTTGTTCAAATGAATTTTAGTAAGAAGATGGCTCAAACATATAGTATGTTTCCCCCTGCCAAACTTCTTATTTTCCCCGCCTGCCTTCGGCTTAGCTGTAGCCTCCCAAAAGAGCTAGGCTAAGACGCAGGCTCGCCAGTTCATTCAATAGAATTTCTTGTAATGATATTTTACAAATTATTCATACAGACATAAATGGACTTTATTCACCCACAATTTGCAATAATAAGTATTATATAACATTCATTGAGATTTTTCCCGATATAGATATTTGTACTTGATTAAGGAAAAATCTGAAGCCCTTGATAAATTCAAGATCTTCAAGACTGAAATTGATAAACAGATGAGAAAAATTATCAAGATTATTAGGTCTGACCGAGGTGGTGAGTATTATGGTACACATATGGTCAGTGGACAAATAAAGGGATCTTTTTCCAAATACTTAGAAGATTGTGGAATAGTATGTCAATTTACTATGTCAGATAGTCCTGAACAGAACGGTGTGGCTAAAATGGGGAATCGCACCCTTCAAGAGATGGTAAGGAGTATTATGTTTAGAACTAATCTTCCAGACTTCATTTGGGGTGAGACAATTAAAACAACCTTATACATCCTTAATAGAATTTCAAATAAGTCTGTTTCTAGAATTCCTTTGAAATATGGACTGAAAGGAAACCTAGCATGAGTCACCTCCATGTTTGGGGATGTCCTTCATAAGTACGCCTTTATAATACCATTGAAGGTAAGTTGCAATCCAGATCCACTCGTTGCTATTATATAGATACCCTAATACATCTAAAGGTTATAGATTCTAATGTAGAACATGGGGTTCTAGGATTGTAGAATCACAAACATCTAAGTTCTTGGAATTTGATGTGGTTGATAAAGATAATCATATAGAAATCTCAAATCAAGGACAACAAACCAGAATTGTTTATATTGTTAGGGTTGATGCTCGGAGTGCCAATCCGGATCGTATTTATGTTCGATTCATATATACGAGCAATATATTTTCCATAATATTACTAATTTAGTGGTATCACCATTGTCTTTTATATGCTTATTCGATCTAATTGCGATTAGATATTTGATTACGATTAGATCGAAACTGAATCTGGTTCAGTGATACATGTATATTAGACAAAGACCCTATGATTTACAGTATAGTGCGTAGTTATAACGTAGTTTGTAATTGACACATGGAAGTGCACTATTAGTTGTATATCCTTAAATATAGTTCCTAGTCAAGATTTGCTAACACGGGCCGGTTAGTAAAGTCCGCTAAGACCAGTACATGTCGTATATCGTGACTTGGTCCGATGGTTTATCCCAGTGAACCATGAGTCTCGGTAGACTCGTATAGACATGTAGGTGTTTATTTGATGAGACATTGAACGACTCACTGAAGGTTTCCTAATAGATGGTACACCAACGTCAATAGGAACCTTATCGAGTTGAGCGAGCATAGTGGTCATTCGACTTGAGATACCACCGTGGATATATGAGATATCCTCCACACTTTGATGGTAGTCACGTCAACGATCTAGCCATGATCAGACCTCTGCCTGTTCGTTGGGTGTGGAATGATGCTCATGATATTCTGTGCGTATCAAGACATGATCCGTTAGTCCTGTGTACAGAGCATAGACATCCTCACGTGTTTACGATCTAGTAAATCCATGGTCGTGGTATAACGTCGAAAACCAATTCCGAGTGTTATTTCGTGATCGTAAATTGAAATTTGACTGTATTATACCGAACAGGATTGACCTTCTGATCTATATTCCAGGTATAATACGGATAGTCTGTGACGAAGGGATTATACGTATGATATGACCTCGACTTGCATAGTTTAGTGAGATTATCTGTGGTCGTCATAATTCATGAGTGTGTGAATTATGGACACGAAATTGGATTTCGTGACGGATAAACCTAAACTTTGAGAGTCCCACAATATGAAGTGTACTCGTTGAGCATTTGGGCAACGTGATATGTGTAAGGGTTTTTAGGGGCTAAGTCCGGTAACGCAGCGGAAGCGGGGGAAAATCAGATTCTCCGATTTAAAAAATTTTTTCCGGATTAATTAAATAAATATATTTATTTAATTATCCAATAATCAAATTATGAAAATAAAATTCAATAAATCATATTTAAGTGAATTTACCGAATTACCCTTACTTGATATTTTGTCTATTTTAGTCCGAAATTGATCTAATCAATTTTGAATGATTCTAAATCATTTCTAAGATGAACTTAGCATGTTCAAAACATTAAAACACCAAGGGCAACATAAATCCCCAAAATTCTTCATTTGGCCGAATGCCTCCCAAAGGTGTCATTTTGTGCACTTTGTCATTTCATGCTTCAAAACACATCAAAATGTAATTCAATCAACATGAAACTTTATATGCATCATATAAACATCAAAATACACAACATAACTGAAAAGCCCCAAATTTGGAAGTGGTCATGAACCCTAATTTTTCAATTTCTTCAAATTGGACAAATTAGACCAAATAGTTTAAATCAATTACTTTAATCATCATTCTTTCATCCAATCAAAGTCTCAACACAATGAAAAAACTCAAGATCAAATATAGGTCATCTAAGAGTGGGTCAACAACTCTAGATTAGCAACAAGGTTTCCAAAACCATAAAAGAATGCTTACAACTACACTAGTCACAAGCTTCCATCATTACACATGCTCAACACTTCCACCAAACTTCCATTCATCAAAAACTCAAAGAATAAAGAAAAGAATAGCTTAAGAACATCACAAGATGTTGCCTAAATCATAAGGAACATTTTCTTATCTAATAGTAAGTTAAGAAAACTTACCAAACCCAAGCTTTTCTTTTGATTTTTCCTTTCTTCTTCTCTAGCTTCTTTGGTTTTCTTTTAATGGAGTTTAGGTTAGAAAGTGTATTGGGTTAGAAATAAAATGAAATGAAAAACAATTTATACTTGTCCACTTTTTGCCTTGGCCGAAATTGGCCAAGCCAAATACAAGAAAATAAATTTCATTTTCATTTCAAATTTCATTTAATCAACTTGGCATAAATATCTAAAACACTTTATAGATATTTATATTAAGTCAACAAAGGCAACTTAATCACTTTAAATCAAATATCCAAAGTTAAGATATTTATTTTTAATTAATTTAATCATTTAACAATTAAACAATTAATTAATTAATTAAATACAAATATATTAAATATATGTATTATATTTACATTAAATATCAAATACATATATTCATTTAGGATATTAGTCAAATATATTAATTTGACTATTAATTAATGTGTATTTAAATTAATCAAGTATTAAATGTAAATACACAATAATTAATCAAATGACTATCGGGTCCCTTTAGCATGTATTTTGCGTTTAACCTTTAAATGACTTTATAAATAATCAATATTATTTATTAATGTTGCTATAGTGCTCTACAAGTATGTTTCATTATTGAGACTCTCTAGATTCAGGTATATCCGTCACGAAATCCAATTTCGTGTCCATAATTTATCCACCCGTAAATTATGACGATCACAGATAATCTCGCTGAATCATACAGTTCGAGGTCATGGCAAATGTATAATTCCTCTGTCACAGGTATCCGGATAAATCCCAGAGATATAGATGTAAACGTCAAATCTATATGGGGATTATCCAGTCGACTATTCTATTAGCAATCTCTAAAAGAATGTTTAGAACTAGCTTCTAAACTTTACCACGGGCCCATGGTTTTATCTGATTGCTAATCATATAGACTACCTATGCTCTGGTACACAGAACTGACGGATCCTTTCTTGATACACATAGGACACCCTGAGGATCTATCTACACCCAACGAACAGGCGGAGGTCTGATCTAAATAGATCGGTGACGTGACTGCCGTCTAAGTGTAGAAGATGTCTCATGTGCCCACAATGACATCTCAAGTCTAAGAATCACAAGTACTACTCAACCCAAGAAGATTCTTATTGACGCTGGTGTACCATCCATTAATAATCTTCGGTGAGTCGTTCAGTGTTTATCCGCTATAAACACCTACATGTCTATACTAGTCTCCAAGACTAATGGTTCATTGAGAAACCATTGGAATCATATATTCCAGTATACGACACGTACCGGTCTCAACGGGTTTACTATACTGACCAAGTAGTGTAAACCTTGACCAGGAACAGTCTGAGAATGACAACGTCATGATACTACTCAATGTCAGTTGCGACGCTTTTGTAAAAGTACCATGACTAATCATTCTAAGGTCATTACGTCTTTACCATATATAAAGATACAATATTACAGAAACTGCATATATTATTCATAATAATAATGTTTTACAGAAGTATTCAAAAGAAATACAACCGGGAATTGGCGCTCTGAGCACCAACCCCAACAAAATCTCCCAATTGCTCTAGTGCCAATAACGATTGTATCTAATACCCATCGACTCCACGTGTTTATCAAACAGCTTCGGAAGTATGGCCTTCGTCAGCGGGTCTGCTACATTATCTTCACTTGGTACCTTGCACACGACAATATCCCCTCACGACACAATCTCTCGAATGATGTGGTACTTGCGTTCCACATGCTTCGACTTCTTATGTGCCCTCGGTTCCTTTGCTTACGCAATGGCTACAGTATTATCACAGTATAACGGAATCACATTCTCGATACTTGGGACAACTCACAATTCTATGATAAAGTTCTTTATCCACACAGCCTCTTTTACAGCTTCAGAAGCTGCAATATATTCCGCCTCAGTGGTGGAATCAGCTGTCGATCCCTGTTTGGAACTCTTCCAACAAACTGCACCTCCGTTTAGGGTAAAGACAAATCCAGATGTAGACTTTCTATCATCGGGATCCGATTGGAAATCGGAGTCTGTATACCCATTAACCTGCAGTTCGTTTCCTCCATAAATTATTAACTTATCCTTGGTACCTTTAAGATACTTTAGGATATGTTTAATGGCCATCCAATGGTCATTACCTGGATTGGACTGATATCGACTAGTTACGCTAACAGCGAAACTGATATCAGGCCTCGTACATAACATGTCATACATTATGCTACCCCAAACACGAAGCATAAGGTTGGTTAGACATTCTAACCTTCTCATTTTCTGTTGTGGACACATCTTCTTTGAAAGATGAATCCCATATCTGAACGGTATGTTTGCTGTCTTACAGTTACCAAAACTATACCGTTCCAAGATCTTATCTATGTACGTTGATTGGGATAACCCAATCAGACTCATTTGTCTATCTCTATAGAGTCTTATCCCTAAAACATAGGAAGCTTCTCCCAGGTCCTTCATGGAGAAATTCTTACAGAGGTATGCTTTGACGCTTTGTAACATACTTAAATCATTCCCAATGATTAGTATGTCATCAACATATAGGACTAAAAATACGACCATGCTCCCACTGGCCTTCTGATACACACAGGATTCTTCCGAATTCTTGAGAAAACTAGACGATCTAATAATCTCGTCGAATCAAAGATTCCAACTTCGTGAAGCTTGTTTAAGTCCATAAATGGACTTCTTAAGCTTACATACCATGCCCGAGTTTTCGCTGGACGCAAAACCTTCCGGCTGTTCCATATAGATTACTTCATCAAGAAATCCATTTAGAAAAGCCGTTTTGACATCCATTTGCCAAATCTCGTAGTCATGATACGTAGCTATAGAAAGCAAAATCCGAATAGACTTAATCATTGCTACTGGTGAAAAAGTTTCATCGTAGTCGACGCCAGGTCGCTGCGTGTAACCTTTTGCTACCAGTCGGGCCTTGTAAGTTTCAACCTTACCGTCAGGCCCGCGCTTCCTCTTGTAAACCCATTTACAACCGATAGGAACAATTCATTCGGGAAGCGGAATCAAGTCCCAAACTTGATTCTCATGCATTGAGTCTATCTCGGATTTCATGGCACTTTGCCATTTCACGGAGTCGATGTCCAACATCGATTCTCTATAGGTGAAATGATCTGTCTCTTCAACTAAGAGAACATCCAGACTCTTTTCTTGTATCAAATACAAGCGTTCAGGAGGTCTAGATACCCTTTCCGACCTACGGAGTGTGTGTGTTGAAGGTCATTCATCTACTTGAACTTCAGGTTCCTCCGTTGGTTCGTTATTTTCAGGTTGGACTTCATCAAGCTCAACCTGTCTATGATTACCACCTTCTGAAAAAAATTCTACTTCTAGAAATTTTGCGAAGCGAGCTACGAACACATTTCGATGCTCGGTATCATAGAACAGATATCTCATCGTATTCGAAGGATATCCGACAAACCTAAACTTTTACCCTCGAGGTGAAAGCTTATCTTGCTGAGTCACCCTGACATAGGCAGGACAACCCCAAACCTTAATATAATTAAGATTTGGTCTCCTACCGAACCATATCTGATACGGAGTCGTAGGAACAGCTTTTGAAGGAATCTTGTTCAAAAGATGTGCGGTTGTTAAGAGAGAGTAGCCCCATAAGTAATAGGGCAAATCTGTGAAACTCAACATTGATCGGACCATATCCAATAAAGTCTGATTTCTCCTCTCAGACACTCCATTGTGTTGTGGAGTACCTGGAGGAGTATATTGAGCGAGAATCTCATTCTCCTTCATATAATCCATAAACTCACCACTCATATATTCGCCGCCTCGATCAAATCAAAGGCATTTAATATATTTACCAGTTTATTTTTCTACTTCATTTCGGAACTCTTTAAACTTTTCAAAGGTTTCCGATTTATGTCGCATCAAATAGACATAACCGTACTGTGACAGATCATCGGTAAAGGTAACGAAGTACGAATAACCACTGTGAGCAGTTTGACTTAGTGGACCACATACATCAGAATGTACGAGTTCCAGTAGTTAGTGACGCGGTGTCCAACACCAGAAAATGAGGCTTTGGTCATCTTACCCTGAATACAGGATTCACAAGTTGGATATGATTCAATGGTAAGATCTGGTATCAAACCATTCCTAACCAATTGGGTAAGGCGTTTAACGCCAATGTAGTCAAGCCTCATATGCCAAAGTTCAGTATTATTAATTACAGGTAAACTACGTTTATTAACTCCAGTATTTAATATATCTTTTGAAGTTTGCAATATATAATGACCATGCTGGTTTGGACAACAAATGATCTGAATATTATTACTATCATATAAATATAAAGAACTGTTCTTAATATTAATACAAAAACCTTTTGTATCCAATACAAAAACTGATATAATATTAGCTACATATCCAGGTACAAAATGGCATTCATTTAACAAAAGTGTCACATTCGTCAATGAGATCTCACATACTCCCACTTATGCATGGCAGAAAAGCCCGAAGCCCGGCCCGGGGTAACACGGGCTCGGGCCGGGCTTCACCCAAAAAGCCCGGGCCCGGCCCGGCCCGGGCTTAAAATATATAAATAAATATTTTAATTTATTAAAATATATAAATTTTTATAATAAATTTTTTATATTTATAATTTTTTGTAATAAAAAAATCGAATCCGGGCTTAAAATAAATAAAAAATATTTTAATTTATAAAATATATATATTTTTATAATAAATTTTTTATATTTATAATTTTTTATAATAAAAAAATCGGATCCGAACTTAAAATATATATATTTATATAATAAATTTTTTTATTATAATTAAAAAATTAGGCCCGGGCCCGGCCCGAGCCCGACCGGGCCTACCCGGCCCGGCTCGATGACTGCACGGGCCCGGGCCGGGCTTTGATGGGCCCGGCCCGAGCCCGGCCCGTTGCCATGCATACTCCCACTGCATCTGCATCCAAAGAGTCTCCACTCCCGAACCGCAACTGCATCTCCCCGGGCTTCAGCCTCCTACTTCCTTCAGCACCTGCAACGAATTGCAAATGTGAATGGGACAAGCAGAATCTAAAATCCAGTTGGATGTAACGGCTTCACAAGCCAAAGATAAATCAATAACTGGAAAAATAAATGTACCTGATGTAGATGCTCTATCTCTCCTCAGCTGGGCGATGTAATCATGACAGTTTCTTTTCCAATGCCCGACTTTGCCGCAGTGGTGGCATTTGTCTTCAGAAGCCCTCTTGGGCTTAGCAATCTTCGCCTGTTGTTGAGGACCAAAAGCCTTCTTCTTCTTTCCTTTCTTCTTCTTTCCCTTGGACCATCATTGGGAAGAAACAGAAAGAGAAGTAGTTCTAGGAGGGCGAGTCGGTACTCCATTCTTAAGGTCATCTTCTGCCGTGAGCAACATCCTATGTAGCTCCTGGTAGGTACAGCAGTCTCATTCATGTTGAAGTACATCACGAACTGGCGATATAAAGCTGGAAGCGAACCAAGAATGACACTCATACCGAGAATGTCATTCAAGATGAGATTATGTTGCCTCAACTGATCGATCAAATCGATCCTCTGAAGAACATGTGGGCTAACATCTTGCCCCTCATCCAGACGCGCATGGAACAGTTCCATTACGACTTTGTGAACAATCACTTGTTCTTGGTTCTCAAACGATTGTCTCAATCGCGTCATCATACTATAGGAATCTAGCATACCATAGTATTGTTTCTTGAGTTTCGGAGACAGTGAACTAAGGATATATGATATAACCCTTAAATCATCATCCTTCCAAGTTTCAAAAACTTGGCGTTCCTCCTCCGAAGCATCCGCACCCACAGCAAGGGGCAACAGACCCTCAAGAACATATCCCAGCTTTTCGGAATCGAGGACAATCCTCAAATCCAATTCCCAGTCGGCGAAGTTCTCAGCGCCTTTCAGTTTGTTCGCATCAAGCATACGCGCAAACTGATTTGTGGATTGTGCCGCCATCGCCAATCTATCATATAGATCACGAAAAACGGTTAGCAGAAATTATGCAGTTTCATATAATATCAAAAGCATAAACTAGATCATAGATTTTTAATCTATAAATGTCTCTCCCACTAAATCATGCAATACTGTAGTCCCCAAACAAAATACAAAGATTTAATATTTAAATTAAATACAAATAGTGAAAAGTGGATCCCGTGAATATATTTCAGCTCACAGCAGAGGCACGGTCTCGCCTACGTATATTCATCAGGCAGACAACTCATTTGTCAATCACTCAATAGTGACTCATGGGTTTCCGGTCCTGGTCGTTTCTCGTTGTCGCTGCGAAGGTAGGCCCACAAGGAGACGTACCAAGGTTAAACTCGTCAATGATAAACTCAAGTTACTTACGTAATCCTGACAGCTAGGGCACGTTCAGAATTCCGCTTGCGCTTGAATTTATCTAGTATCTGATATACTTCCGGTATAAATAAATCTCTATCGGCTACACCCTCACAGCAGAGGCACGGTCTCGGATGTAGTCACAGAGAAGTATTCATAAACCGTATTGACAAGATGGACCACATAACATGCATCAAATACATAATTACATTAAAACCTTATTAATCAGGGATTTTTCGCTAAGTGTCATACACCCTAAATCTAACCAAATTAGATTATAATAAGCATGCATAAAGTCAAGAAAACATGATTAAACATTGATTTAATTAAAGCTAATCATTGTAGGGGGCCTAGAATCAGACTGGCTCTGATACCATTTTGTAAGGGTTTTTAGGGGCTAAGTCCGGTAACGCAGCGGAAGCGGGGGAAAATCAGATTCTCCGATTTCAAAACTTTTTCTCGGATTAATTAAATAAACATATTTTTTTTAATTATCCAATAATCAAATTATGAAAATAAAATTCAATAAATCATTTTTAATTGAATTTACCGAATTACCCTTACTTGATATTTTGTCTATTTTAGTCCGAAATTGATCTAATCAATTTTGAATGATTCTAAATCATTTCTAAGATGAACTTAGAATGTTCAAAATATTAAAACAACAAGGGCAACATAAATCCCCAAAATTCTTCATTTGGCCGATGCCTACAAGGAGCATTGGTGCACCGTTGTCATTTCATTTGCTTCAAAACACATCAAGATGTAAATCCAACAACATAAAACTTTATATGCATCAGCTACACATCAAAATACACAACATACATGAAAAGCCCCAAATTTGGAAGTGGTCATGGTGTGGACTCCGGAATTCGCCAGGGTCCCCAATCAGAATTTGTAAGTTGGGCACTAGCAATCCGCAAAAAAAAAAAGTAGAGTGGACGAGAGTAGGCTACCACCGGTGTGGTGGATACCGGGTACACTCCGACGCCCAAGTCAGTGGCAGGAAATAAGTTTGTAAAATGGGAAAGCAAGGTTGAATATTACCTCTACTTCCTTTGTTTGGCCGTGAGGCCGTGTGTGTAATATATGAGGGATTAAGGATTGAGAGCATGAAGTATTAGGGTGAGAGAAATGAGACTTGAATGCTTTCTTCCTGTTCTTTTCATATTTATAGATAAAACATGATCTGAGGTTTGGTGTGTATTGGTAATGGTTTTGGAGTAAGTGAGGATTAGTGCTAGAGTTAGGTTAAGTGGAGGAGTGGTGGGGATTAGTGCTAGAGTTAGGTTAAGTGGAGTGGTGGGGATAGTGCTAGAGTTAGGTTAAGTGGGAGTGGCCATGTTTATGATTTTAATTGTAATCAAATACATAATCTTTGGGCTTTGGTTTCGGGCCTATGATGGGCTTAAGGTGAAAGACAGTTTTACCTTAGACCAAATTGGCTCTTACAGTTTGTCCCTTACTCTCTAAGTCAAAGAATTTTGTCTTAGAGAGTATATACGTTGTGTCGAATGATACTAATCAAAAAGCAAGTGACAAGAATGTATCACCTTCTGTTGGATTGTTTTATAAGAAGCTTTGTGCAAAATGTGGAACTTTTTCTATATAGGTGTATCGTCTGGGCAGACGAAGTTTTTAGTCCTTCTGATTTGACTTGACTTATGGTAATTGTTCTTGGTCGTTGATCAGTTTGAAGATCCATGGATACATTTGACTCGACATAAGTAGTATGGGGAACATTCTCTGGTCAACTGAACCGAATGTAAATTTAGGAGTCCCACTTGACTCGACAAGAGTCATGGGGAAGTTTTGTCGACTGAACCAAATGCGGGTTCAGAGTCCAATCTTTGACTCGACTTAGTCATGGGGAATGTTCTTTGTCGACTGAACCAAACGGTGGTTCAGGAGTTTTTCTTGACTCGACATGAGTCCAGGGGATGTCCCTGTCGACTGAACAAACTGTGGGTTCAGGAGTTACTTGACTCGACATGAGTCAGGGGAATGCCTTTTGTCGACTGAACCAAGGTTGGTTCAGGAGTTTTCTTGACTCGACATGAGTCCAGGGGAATGTCCTTTGTCGACTGAACCAAACGGTGGTTTAGGAGTTTTCTTGACTCGACATGAGTCCAGGGGAATGTCCCTTGTCGACTGAACCAAACGGTGGTTCAGGAGTTTTCTTGACTCGACATGAGTCCAGGGAATGTCCCTTGTCGACTGAACCAAACGGTGGTTCAGGAGTTTACTTGACTCGACATGAGTCCAGGGGAATGTCCTTTGTCGACTGAACCAAACGGTGGTTCAGGAGTTTACTTGACTCGACATGAGTCCAGGGGAATGTCCCTTGTCGACTGAACCAAACGGTGGTTCAGGAGTTTATTGACTCGACATGAGTCCAGGGAATGTCCTTGTCGACTGAACCAAACGGTGGTTCAGGAGTTACTTGACTCGACATGAGTCCATGGGGAATGTCTTGTCGACTGAACCAAACGGTGGTTCAGGAGTTTTCTTGACTCGACATGAGTCCAGGGGAATGTCCCTTGTCGACTGAACCAAACGGTGGTTCAGGAGTTTACTTGACTCGACATGAGTCCAGGGGAATGTCCCTTGTCGACTGAACCAAACGGTGGTTCAGGAGTTTACTTGACTCGACATGAGTCCAGGGGAATGTCCCTTGTCGACTGAACCAAACGGTGGTTCAGGAGTTACTTGACTCGACATGAGTCCAGGGGAATGTCCCTTGTCGACTGAACCAAACGGTGGTTCAGGAGTTTACTTGACTCGACATGAGTCAGGGGAATGTCCTTTGTCGACTGAACCAAACGGTGGTTCAGGAGTTTACTTGACTCGACATGAGTCCAGGGGAATGTCCCTTGTCGACTGAACCAAACGGTGGTTCAGGAGTTACTTGACTCGACATGAGTCCAGGGGAATGTCCCTTGTCGACTGAACCAAACGGTGGTTCAGGAGTTTACTTGACTCGACATGAGTCCAGGGGAATGTCCCTTGTCGACTGAACCAAACGGTGGTTCAGGAGTTTACTTGACTCGACATGAGTCCAGGGGAATGTCCCTTGTCGACTGAACCAAACGGTGGTTCAGGAGTTTACTTGACTCGACATGAGTCCAGGGGAATGTCCCTTGTCGACTGAACCAAACGGTGGTTCAGGAGTTTACTTGACTCGACATGAGTCCAGGGGAATGTCCCTTGTCGACTGAACCAAACGGTGGTTCAGGGTTTACTTGACTCGACATGAGTCCAGGGGAATGTCCCTTGTCGACTGAACCAAACGGTGGTTCAGGAGTTTACTTGACTCGACATGAGTCCAGGGGAATGTCCCTTGTCGACTGAACCAAACGGTGTTCAGGTGGTTCAGGAGTTTACTTGACTCGACATGAGTCCAGGGGAATGTCCCTTGTCGACTGAACCAAACGGTGGTTCAGGAGTTTACTTGACTCGACATGAGTCCAGGGGAATGTCCCTTGTCGACTGAACCAAACGGTGGTTCAGGAGAGTTTACTTGACTCGACATGAGTCCAGGGGAATGTCCCTTGTCGACTGAACCAAACGGTGGTTCAGGAGTTTACTTGACTCGACATGAGTCCAGGGGAATGTCCCTTGTCGACTGAACCAAACGGTGGTTCAGGAGTTTACTTGACTCGACATGAGTCCAGGGGAATGTCCCTTGTCGACTGAACCAAACGGTGGTTCAGGAGTTTACGACTCGATGAGTCAGGGGAATGTCCCTTGTCGACTGAACCAAACAGGTTCAGGAGTTCACTTGACTCGACATGAGTCCAGGGGAATGTCCTTTGTCGACTGAACCAAACGGTTCAGGAGTTTACTTGACTCGATATGAGTCAAGGGGAATGTCCCTTTGTCGACTGAACCAAACGTTCAGGAGTTCACTTGACTCGATATGAGTCAAGGGGAATGTCCCTTTGTCGACTGAACCTAATACAGGTCAGGAGTTACTTGACTAGATATGAGTTACATTCTATAGATCTTCCACGTGTCGTTTAACGGAGTAAAACCTAGCGCAAATAACGAGGAGTCTTATGGCGGGAAATAAACCGCCAAAAGAAGTAGTATAAGAGTGGCTTGATGGGTTCATTTGTTTCATTTCACAAGATCAATCGATTTGGGAGAGAACTTCAAGGCTTCAAGGTACTTCTTTCACTCTCTTCGCGTTCTTCATTTGCTTTGAATATTCGTAGAGTAGCTTCAATCTGTTCTTAGCTAAATTAGGTTGTTTGATCTTTAGAATCATACGTTATTTGGTGGATTTGTGTTTGGAGATAGGAGTAGGATTTGATCTTTAAGGAACCCAAATCTTAGAAATTATTTGTTTGTAGACTCGCTGAATAGAATATGTCGAGTGGAGACTCTTTAGAAAGTTTAGGAGAACAGATCGATACATTCGTAGGATCATCATCGAGTGAATCAACAGAAGAAAAATCATTAAGGGAATGGTCGCGTCAAGAGTTTTTTGAGGAAGGACCTGTAACCGTTATGTCGCATGAAGTTCCGTTGCAGGCAATTCCTATTAGATCATTGGCAGCTGTCGAGGAATTTAGTGGAGGGGTGAGCACAAGTGAGCCTACCAACATACTAACCAAGAACCCAGCTAGTCGAATGACGGCTAGTTTGCTGATGGAAATTAGGATTAAGTATAGATTTCCTAGATCAATGGAACTGAGGGTGCCCTTGCCGTCTGAAAGGATCGATTATAAAATTCCCGGATGGATTGGTTTTATGTAGTACCGTTTTCTAATGGGCTTAGATTCCCTATTCCGAGGTTAGCTTGGGAAATTTTGGATCATTATGGGATTGCTCCTTCACAACTAATGCCGAATGCTTGGAGGATTTTAATGTCGATTGAATGCTTAGCATTCGAACAAGGGTTATTGTTTGAGGTGAAGGACATTTTATATTCATACTACCTTAAAGAGCACCTAACTGAAAAAGGGAGATATACTTTGTACCTTCGTCGTAAGAGGGAACAAATAGTTATGGGGCTTCCAACAAACGATAGGGGTAATTGGCAGTCGGACTATTTCTTTGTGAAAAATGAGGGTATCTTTGGGTCGACTGGAATGGGTCGAGTTTCAGAATACTGGAGTGTATTTAGTGAGTATCAACTTCTTCTATTTATTGAAAATTTATCAATGTTATTGTCGTATGATACTAATGTATGGATTGTTTATTATGCAGGTCCTTTTCGAAACAGTTTATTCGACAAAACACCTCTTATTTTGTCGAACACTAAAGCTCTTCTTGATCTACCGTCGAACAAAGAGATTGGAGGATAATCTTGGTAGAGCAGAGATTAAGAGCAACTTTACAGTGGAAAGAAATCTTCGAATCAGAAGGTATATCTACCCCTTTGGCACTTTCTAAAAACGTATTGGAAGTCATCTACTGTACTCGGTCGATTCGAGCTCTGTACGGAAAGGTGTGGTTTATAAAGACATTAACTCCAAAAGAAATTTTATGCGCAGAGGACATGGCGTCGAGGCAAATAAAAGTAGCATCAATTGATGAGTTGATGAGCCGAAAAAAGGCTAGGAAGCTCAAGATAAAGGAGCCAGAGTGGAGGTTCCAGAACCACAATTGGTATCGTCGACTGGAACTCCAAAGCATAAGGGGAAGTCGACCGAAATAGTTGTCAAAGGGGGAAAAGGAAGGCGGATGAAATCGAAGAATCGATAATATAGTTGTCAGGATTCCATCAGGGTCGACTGCAATTTCGGACCCATCAAGCCTTGACCCTTTATTATTAAGAAGCTTTGCTGGAGGAGGATGAACAGAGGTTATCCAAGATTGGCCCGGTCGAGTCGATGAAAAAGGCTGCGGCTTTAAATTACCAAGTAAGAAAGTAGATAGAAATTTCTTAATAATTTGTAGAATGGATTCTAATCAAATCCTTTTTCCAGGCAATGGAGTGCAGTCTACATATGCAGCGATATGTCGAATCGACTCTTAAGAAACAGAGAGAGATGGATAAATCATTTGCGGCTATGAAAAGGAAGTGGTCCAAAAGAAGTCGCTTGAAAAAAGAAATGCTGAATTGGAGAAGGAGTTGAAGGAAGTGAAGGCAACACTTCAGATGGAAAAGGAGACTTCTGAGGTTACGATTGAAGGCTATAAGGATGCGTTCGAGAATGTGAAGAAGGAGAATGAAGAATTACTCGAGAATCTTGAAGGGATCGCTCTTGAATCTATGATGAAAGAACGCAGTCATCTGATGAAGGATTTCCTTGATGGGAAGACAGGAGCTTGGGAGCCTGAGAAATGGATTCAGCAGTATGACCAACTATTGGCAGGGGTTTCTTTTTCAGACGAGGGTGATGTGGAAGAGAAAGGCGAAGAGGTCGACTCGAAAGTGGCAGAAAAAGAAGTAATTGATGGCGAGGGAGCGGCTGAAGTTCAAGAAACGGATAAGAAGAATGAAGAACTTAGTCGAATGGAAATCGAGCCGACAACTCAAGTTCAAGAAATTCCTGCACCTGAAGTTGCTGCTGAATGCATTCAGGAAGAAGCTACTCCAGAAATTTGAATCTTTTGTAATTTTAATTTAACTTCTTTGTAGAACAATTTTAATGAATTAATGATATTTTGGGATGATATTTCAAATGAAATTTGTTATTAAGTCGAATCACACAATACATAAAGTAGAAAAATTACTCTGAATCTTAAAATATGAATAAATGCACGCTTAAATTACCGTGTGAAATTGCTTAAGGTGAATTGCATTCCAACTATTGTGAATTTGTCTCCCCTCAATTGTTTGTAATTTGTAGGCTCCGTGTCCAACAACTCTTGTGTGATGATGTATGGCCCTTCCCAATTTGGTCCCAACTTCCCTTCTCCGACTTCTTTTGTGTTTTGAAAAACTTTTCGTAGTACCCAATCCCCTTCCTTGAATGTTCTGCTTCTGACATTTTGTTGAAATATCTCGCCATTCTTTGCCGATGAGATGCAAGTCGTATGGTCGCCTTTTCTCGTCTTTCGTCGATTGTATCTAGATTCATATACATCAACTGCTGATTTGCCTCATCACCAGCGTACTGGTAGCGTAGAGAAGGAATGGCTTCTTCGATTGGAATTACTGCCTCTGTTCCAAATGCCAAAGAGAAAGGAGTTTCTCCAGTCGAAGAACGGATGGTCGTTCTGTAGGACCACAATACTCCAGGAAGCTCGTCTGCCCATGATCCTTTTGCCTTCTCCAATCTTTTCTTCAAAGTATTCAAAAGTGTCTTGTTAGAAGACTCGGCTTGCCCATTAGCTTGTGGAAAGCGTGGGGGTTGAAAAACTTAACTTGATCCCCCAATTTTTACAAAAGTCTTGAAAATGTCGACTAATGAACTGGGAGCCATTATCTGTTACAATCTCCTTGGGAATGCCGAAACGACATATGATGTTTTTCCAGACAAATGTTTGAACTTCTTTGTCTCGTACTTTGGCAAAGGAGTCCGCTTCAATCCACTTTGAAAAATAATCTGTCAAGACTAGCATGTAGACTCGTTGTCCAGGGGCGGTTGGTAGCTTCCCTACAATATCCATACCCCACTTCATGAACGGCCATGGGGATAGGATAGGATTCAGCTTTTCTGGTGGAAGATGTGGAATAGGAGCGAATCTCTGACACTTTTCACACTTCTTCGTGTAATTGACTGAATCAATTCTCATAGTTGGCCAATAATACCCAGTCGAATGGGCGCGTGAGGCAAGGCTTCGTCCTCCAGAATGATTTCCGCATTCTCCTTCGTGCAATTCTGATAGTACATGTTGTGCTTGATCATGAGTAAGACATTTCAAGTAGGGTCCAGAGAACGACCTTTTCAATAGTTGTCCATTAAATATGGTGAATCTTGCTGCCTGCCTTTGAATCCTTCTTGCTTCATTTCTATCTTCTGGAAGCAGTCCATCTTGCAAGTATTTCATGATTGGTGTCATCCATGAGTCGTCTGAAGTGATGGTGTTAATCTCCTTGTTCTCCTTCCAAATTGATGGCCAATTTAAATACACTACTGGAATTGATTGAAGTTTGTCCCCATGCATCGTCGACCCGAGGGTAGCCAACGCGTCCGCCTGAGTGTTTTCACTTCTTGAAACCTGAGATATGTTGAATTCTTGAAATGTCGCCTGGACTTCTTTAACTTTCTGCAAGTAGGATAACATTTGAGGGTCTCGTGCCTGATATGAACCTTGGAGCTGATTCACTATCAATTGGGAGTCTGATTTCACTTCGATTCTTCTTCCCCCAAGCTCTTTGACCAAGCTGATTCCTGCTATCAAAGCTTCATATTCTGCTTCATTGTTTGTAACTCGGAATCCACATTTGATTGCTTGTTGTAGTATATCCCCATCAGAGAGTAGTGATCACTATGCCAAGGCCACACCCTTTCTTATTGCTAGAACCGTCGACTGAAAGTTTCCAAAGTGAATTTGATTGGATTGAATTGACTTCAGTACCTTCCAAGGGATTCTGAGTTGGACTGAAATCTGCTACAAAGTCAGCCAAGGCTTGAGATTTGATTGCTGTTCTGGGCTTGGTAAGTGATGTCGTGTTCTCCCAATTCGACAGCCCATTTGTTAATCTCCCAGTCAATTCTGGCTTGTGTAGTATGCTCCTCAAGGGGTACTCCGAGTAGACTGTGATAGGATGCCCTTGAAAGTATGGTCGTAGCTTCCTGGCTGACATTACCAAGGCTAGAACCAATTTTTCCAAATGCAAATAACGTGACTCCGTATCAAGTAATGCTTTGCTTACATAGTAGACTGGAAGTGGGGGCCGTTCTCTTCTCGAATCAAAACAGCGCTCACTGCTTGGTTTGACACTCCCAAGTACAAGAATAACCTTTCGTTGTCGAGTGGTTTTGACAACAATGGTGGTGATGTTAAGTACTGCTTCAGCTCTTTCAGAGCTTGTTCGCAGGCGGGAGTCCATTCAAAGTTTTTTGTCTTTTTAATGGCTGAAAAGAACATAAAACTTTTGTCTGTCGACTTGGAGATGAATCTGTTCAACGCAGCAATTCTCCCTGCTAGTCGCATGACTTCCTTTGGGCAGGTTGGAGAAGGAATTTCAAGTATGGATTGATTTGATCTGGATTTGCCTCAATCCCTCGTTGTGTAACAACATATCCCAAGAATTTCCCAGAAGCTACTCCAAACGCACATTTTGTTGGATTCAATTTCATCCCATACCTATTCATCACCTTGAATGCTTCTTCCAGGTGTTGCAGATGCTGATCAGATTTGATGATTTCACCAACATGTCGTCTACATACACCTCCATTGTTTTTCCAATCTGTTGTGAGAACATTTTATTGACCATTCTCTGATATGTAGCACCTGCATTTTTGAGACCAAAGGGCATTACCTTGTAACAGAATATGCCCCTATTGGTCATGAAAGCTGTTTCTCTTGGTCGCTTGGATGCATAAGGATTTGATTGTACCCAGAATATGCATCCATAAAACTTAGCAATTCGTGTCCAGCTGTAGCATCAACCATTTGATCAATATGAGGCAATGGGAATGAATCTTTTGGGCATGCTTTGTTCAAATCTGTGAAGTCGATACAAACTCTCCATTTTCCATTCTTCTTTCGTACCACCACCACATTGGCTAACCAGGCTGGGAATTGAACTTCTTTAATGGCACCATTTTGCTAACAATTTTTGGATTTCTTCATCAATGATCTGATTTCTCTCTGGGGCAAACTTCCTTCTTTTCTGTCTGATTGGAGGGTAGTCTGGATCCACATGGAGTTGATGAGTAATCAAGCTGGGGTCAATCCCAGTCATGTCTTCATGCGACCCAAGCGAACTGGTCATGTCGTTTTCGCAAAAATTCACTTAAGTCTGCCCGTAGTCTGGGATCTAGATTTGCTCCAATTTGAGTTTTATGGTCTGCATATTTGTCATGGATTTGAACCTCATCCAATTCTTCAATATTTGGAAGTGTGGGCTCCTGCGAATGAGGTTCGTTCTGTAATTGCTATGCTGAATGGACCTTTGCCTTCATTGTTGTTTGGTAGCATCCTCTGGAAGCAACTCTATCTCCCCTTATCTCTTGAATCCCCCACTTTGTAGGAAACTTTAGAGTTTGATGATAGGTGGACGATACTGCCCTCATTTCATGAATCCATGGCCTCCCAATAATTAGATTGTAGGCTGAAGGACAATCTAGGACTAGGAAGGTTGTCATTTTGTTGATTCCCCCTGCGTAGACTGGAAGGCTTATTTCTCCCAAAGTAAATTTTTGTTCACCACTGAATCCAATCAACACAGTCGTCTTTTTGTTAATTTTCTCTAATTCAGCTCCCATGTCTGCCAAGGCTGTTGTAAAGATGATGTTGGCTGAGGATCCTGTATCTACCAGAACTCGTTTGATCATGAAATTTGCCACCTGTAGAGAGATTACTAAGGCGTCATGATGAGGGTTCATGCTACCAGAGTTGATGTCGTCTGGAAACTCCATTATTAAGTTTGTAAACATTTTTTCTAAAGACGTCGTGGAATGTTGAAGGCTTGACACAATCGCTCTGGAATGTCGTTTGGCTGCTGAATATGATACTCCACTAATCTCTGATCCTCCTGAAATGAAATTCACGGTGTTATCAATTGGTGGAGGTTGAATTGGTGCTTCCCCATGTCCATCCTTCTCGTTCCTCTGAGCTAAAGTAGCTTGCCCCTTCTCCGTAAGTAGATCCCTTAAAAACCCTTTGTTCAACAACTCAAGTACTTCCAACCTCAATGCTACACATTCAGCTGTTGTATGGCCGTAGTCTCGATGGAACTCACACCATTTGTTTGTGTCTTTATTTTTGAAACTTTCTCTGTTGCGTGGTGGCCACTTTACTTCATTTCCCATCTTTTTAAGTACCAAGACTAACTCTCCCGGAGATATAGAAAAATTGTAGTCTGGGAGTCTGGGTTTTTCCATCGGAATTGTTTCTCGAGCTCTGTATGATGGAGGTCTTTGATCAAAACCTTTTTGGTGGGGCTGATGTTCTCTCCTTGGGTGGTTCCATTTCTCCGAATGACGCTTAGGCATCACATTTGTAAATTCTTTATGTCGTTTGGTAGTAGAATGGCTGTTCTTTCGTTTTGCATGTTGGAGGAAATGTCTTTCTTTTATTCCTTTTATCTTCTTCCCACCTGATTTCAACTTGGGCTCGAGCCATAACCTGGTCCATCGTGTAGCCGAAACTTGGTCAGCTTTTTGTAGAGTCCACTTTCACAAAGTAACCCGTTCCTGAAAGCCTCCACAGCTGTTGGTTGATGAAGGTCTGGGATTGTTATTCTTTCTTTGTTGAATCGAGCAACATAGCTTCGCAATGATTCTCCCCTCCGTTGTAGGATGGCACTAAGATCATCAGTAGTTTTTTCAAGTTTGCAAGAGCTGGCGAAATGTTCAACAAATTTGTCTGCTAATTGTTGATAAGATTTGATGGATCTGTATGGTAGGTTGATGAACCATGTAAGAGCTGGACCACCCAAAGTTTCTCCAAATCCTCTGCACATTCCAGCTTCCCATTGATGAGGAGCTAAGCCTGTTGACATCATTTTGTATTTATAATGAATGACATGGTCGTCTGGGTCAGTAGATCCATCGTATAACTTCATGTCTGGTGGGCTGAACTTCCGTGGTAGCTCAACAGATGTTATCGTCTCAATGAAAGGGGTATCTGAAATGGTTCCAGCTCTACTCTTCTTCATTGGGAGTTTCACCCCTGGTAGACTGGACATAATAGCTTCTTTAAATTCTTTCATTTCCTTTCTCATTGTGACGACAATTTGCTGGGCTTGGTTGACTGGTGAACTTGGTAAGTTCCTCTGGTTCTCACCATTTGATGGAACGTCGTCTGTTGTTTCGTCAAATGCTCCTTGAAGGTTAGCTGGAGTGATCCGGTTGTTGTGTTGTTCTGATGTATTGTGAAGCTGTGTGGGTGATGAAAGTAGTTCCAATTGTTTTTGGAGGTTTATGTTGGAACTACGAAAGGTAAAATTCTCTTCTTCCAAAGCTTTCAATCTGTCTTGTAGTATGGCCAATTGTGATGCCACTGGATCAGGTGTTTGTTCATTGCTTGAAGTCATGATTGACTAAGCAGTGAGTGTTTGTAGGGTGGAAAGCCTTTGTCTGCAAATTATTGCTAGGGCCCCACGGTGGGCGCCAAATTGTGGACTCCGGAATTCGCCAAGGGTCCCCAATCAGAATTTGTAAGTTGGGCACTAGCAATCCTGCAAAAAACAAAGTAGAGTGGACGAGAGTAGTAGGCTACCACCGGTGTGGTGGATACCGGGTACACTCCGACGCCCAAGTCAGTGGCAGGAAATAAGTTTGTAAAATGGGAAAGCAAGGTTGAATATTACCTCTACTTCCTTTGTTTGGCCGTGAGAGCCCGTGTAATATATGAGGGATTAAGGATTGAGAGCATGAAGTATTAGGGTGAGAGAAATGAGACTTGAATGCTTTCTTCCTGTATTCTTTTCATATTTATAGATAAAACATGATCTGAGGTTTGGTGTATTTGTAATGGTTTTGGAGTAAGTGAGGATTAGTGCTAGAGTTAGGTTAAGTGGAGTGGTGGGGATTAGTGCTAGAGTTAGGTTAGTGGAGTGGTGGGGATTAGGCTAGAGTTAGGTTAGTGGAGTGGCCATGCTTTATGATTTTAATTGTAATCAAATACATAATTCTTTGGGCTTTGGTTTCGGGCCTAACATGGGCTTAAGGTGAAAGACAGTTTTACCCTTAGACCAAATTTGGCTCTTACAGTCCTGAAACCTAATTTGTTAGCAATTCTCAAATGAGATAATAGACCAAATAGTTTTAAATCAAGTACTGTAATCATCAGGTTTCATCCAAGCAAAGTATCAAACACAATGAAACAATCAAAGACTCAATCTAGGTCATCTAAGAGTGGTGTCAACAACACTAGATTAGCAACAGGTTTCCAAAACCATAAAGAATGCTTACAACAACACTAGTCACAAGCTTCCATAATACATATGTCAACACTTCCACCAAACTTCCATTCATCAAAAAACAAAGCATAAAGAAAAGAATAGCTTAAGAACATCACAAGATTTTGCCTAAATAATAAGGAAACATTTTCTTATCTAACGAAGTTAAGAAAACTTACTAAATCAAGCTTTCTTTTGAAAAAATTTTCCTTTCTTATTCTCTAGCTTCTTTGGTTTTCTTTTAATGGAGTTTAGATTTAGAAAGGGTATTGGGTTAGAAATAAAATGAAATGAAAAAACAATTTATACTTGTCCACTTTTGGCCTTGGCCGAAAATGGTCAAAGCCAAATACAAGAAAATAAAATTCATTTCATTTCAAATTTCATTTAATCAAGTGGCATAAATATCTAAAACACTTTATGATTTATTAAGTCAAAAACAAAGCAATGAATCACTTTAAATCAAATATCCAAAGTTAAAGATATTGATATTTAAGTAATTTAATCATTTAACAAGTTTTAAACAATTAATTAATTAATTAAATACAAAATATTAATAATGTAATTATATTACATTAAATATCAAATTACATATATCATTTAGGATATTAGTCAAATATATTAAATTTGACTTATTAATTAATGTGTATTTAAATTAATCAAGTATTAAATGTAAATACACAATAATTAATCAAATGAATATAGGGTCCCTTTAGCAGTATTTTGCGTTTAACCTTTTTTTTTAACGACTTTATAATAATCAATTATTTATTAATAGTGCTATAGTGCTCACGAGTATGTTTCATTATTGAGACTCTCTAGATTCAGGTTATCCGTACGAAATCCAATTTCTTGTCCATAATTTATCCACCCGTAAATTATGACGATCACAGATAATCTCGCTGAATCATACAGGTCGAGGTCATGGCAAATGTTAATTCCTCCGTCACAGGTATCCGGATAAATCCCAGAGATATAGATGTAAACGTCAAATCTCTATGGGGATTATCCAGTCGAATATTCTATAGCAATCTCTAAAAGAATGTTTAGAAATAGCTTCTAAACTTTACCACGGGCCCATGGTTTTATCCGATGCTATCATATGGACTCTATGCTCTGGTACACAGAACTGAGGATCCTATCTTGATACACATATGACACCCTGAGGATTTATCTACACTCCAACGAACAGGCGGAGGTCTGATCTAAATAGATCAGTGACGTGACTACCATCTAAGTGTGTAGAAGATGTCTTCATGTGCCCACAATGGCATCTCAAATCTAAAATCACAAGTGCTACTCAACCCGAGAAGATTCTTATTGACGTTGGTGTACCATCCATTAAGAATCTTCGGTGAGTCGTTCAGTGTTTATCTGCTATAAACACCGACACGTCTATACTAGTCTCCAAGACTAATGGTTCATTGAGAAACCATTGGAATCATATATTCCAGTATACTACATGTACCAGTCTCAACGGGTTTACTTTACTGACCAAGTAGTGTAAACCTTGATCAGGAACAGTCTGAGAATGACAACGTCATGATACTACTCAATGTCAGTTGCGACGCTTTTGCAACAGTACCATGACTAATCATTTTAAGGTCATTACATCTTTACCATATATAAAGATACATTATATTATAGAAACTGCATATATTATTCATAATAATAATGTTTTACAGAAATATTCAAAGAAATACAACCGGGAATTGGCGCTCTGAGCACCAACCCCAACAAAAATATGAATAATGCGGATTATTCATTATACTTCACCGGATTAAGTGAGTTAATTCGGATCGTTTAATTGTTAAACGATAACACATGCAATTAGAGGATTTGTCCGCTAATAATTATTGTGTATTTGTATTTGATACATAATAGTATAATACGATTATATACACATTAATTATTCGTCAAATGAGATTTTGACACATGCCATTAAATATATGTATTTGTTATTTAATGTAAATAAAATACATATATATAATAATAATTAATTGATTAAATTTTTCATAATTGTTATGAAAAATATTTAATTATTATTAGTTACACTTGTCATTAAATTAAAGGTTAAAGTGTCAAATTTGATTTGTCACCACTTTAACTTTATATTTAATTTATTTTAATAATTATTATTTGTGATAATTGTTATCACATTTGTTTATTATTAATTGGATTACATGGCATGGTTTTAAATAGGCTTAAATGTATCAATTTGATTGGCCAACATTTAAAGCTTATTTATTAGTTTAATTTGATTAAATTAAAAAATGACAAAATTGTCCCCTAATTCCTATTCACTAAGTCGGTCATGTGAGGAATAAATTAAAAAAACTTTTTGATCATCTTCTTTGATGATCCATGGTTGCCGAACAACAAAAAAGACATAAACCCAAAATTGGTTTTAATGAAACGAGTGAGAAAAGCAAAGAAATCCAAGAAAAGCTTAAGGAATTTTTGAGTATTAAAGGTAATCTTTAAAACCCCTCAAGCTTAAAATTAGTTTCTCTTGTTTCTTGATTTCTTGGAATGGTTCTAGGGTTGCTTTTCTTGTAGATTTTAGGGCTTTGTGGTTTGGTTGATGGATTAGGAAGCTTGAAGCATGTGTGAATGTATTATGGACTAGATTATTGTAATTTGATTTCAATTTGTTGTTGGACAACAAATTTGTCATTCTAGAGTTGTTGATCCACTCTAAATAGCCTAGAATTGTTCTAGAGTTGTTCATGCGTGGTGAGACTTCTTTCGTGTATGATTAATTAGATCAATCATAGTGAAAAATTGGATTTAAACATGAATTTTTAGCATTTTTTGTCACTGTTTCAGATCTGGAATTTTCAGTGTATATATTGATATATTTGATGTTAAATAAATATTTTGGATGTAATTTGGGAGTTGGAACAATTGCCGTAAAATATTTCCGATTTGAAATAAGAAAAAACGGCCAAAAACGGCATTATCGGGTGGATTTTGAGCCAACGGGGTGACAGCTATCCAAACAGTGAATCCGTCACTGTTCGGACAGCCCATGAACTGCCCCGACACTATTGGAGCTGACCTGGGCAGTTTCCATAAGTGTCGGGTAGTCGGTTCTTTCAAAAATATATTTTAGGCAATTTTACGGAAAACTGTTTTCGTAAAAGTTTCGCGAAGTTTCAACTATATTTATGTCAATATTTGATATTGAATAAATATGTTAAGGTGAAATATGAATAAATTATTCATATTAGATATTGAATAATTTATTTGGTATTTTGTAAAAGTTTTAAAATACGATTTCTCCCAGACCCGCGCTTCCGCTGCGCCCATCTCCCAAAACCCCAAAATATATATCTATACTCATACAGTCTGAGACCTTGAAACCTACACTTGCGACTAATCCAGTTATGGAGGAGGAACTCATGCAGGTAAACGGGGTTCCACCATTATAGGATATAACTGCATAGGTTCCATTAAGAAGGTAAAATGGGGTAAGACGGTCTGATGTTCCCTCTGATTATGAAGTTTATTTAAATGATATTGATTAGGACATAATCTATTGTGTTGATCCAACAACAGTTAAAGAAGCCGTTTCTAGTCCTCAATCTGTTTTATGATGGAATGCAATAAGGGATAAAATACAATCTATGGGATATTATGGTGTGTGGGAGCTTGTTGAATTACCTGAAAGTTGTAGATCTATGTATATAAGACCAAGAAATACTCTAAAGGGAACATTGAGAAGTTTAAAGCCATATTAGTTGCCAATGGATTTACTCAGAGGGGATGAATTGATTACATTGAATTTTTTTCTCATGTATCTTCTAAAGATACATTTAGCGTAATCATGACAATAGTAGCTCATTATGATTTAGATTTATATCAGATGGATGTTAAAATCACATTTCTAACTGGAGAATTAAACGAAGAGGTCTATATGGTACAACCTGAAGGATTTCAAAAAGATGATGTAGATGATCTTATTTGTAAGCTTAAAAAGTCTATTTTTGGTTTGAAACAAGCCTCTCATCAGTGACACCAAAGTTTGACAATGTAATCTCTTATTTAGGCTTTGTGGAAAGTAAAGTTGATGGATGCATATATATATCAAAATCAGTGTGAGAAAATTTATCTTTCTTACGCTTTATATAGATGATATTTTACCTACATGTAATGATCTAGGCATGTTGCATGAGGTAAAACAGTCATTGTCTATGCATTTTGATATGAAAGATCTTTGAGAAACATCTTTTGTTCTGGGTATTGAAATCTATAGAGATAAAATTCGAAAGGTATTAGGTCTCTCCCAAAAGGAATATATTGAGAGGATATTGAAGAGATTCAGTATGCATGATTGTAAATCTTGGGATTTGCTAATTGCTGAAATTGATAAATTGAGTCTGACACAGTCATATGAGAATGAAGTTGAGAGAGAGTCCATAAAGGCAGTGTCATATGCTAGAGCAGTAGGAAGGCTGATATATGCACAAGTATGAATTAGATCTGACATTGCATTCGCAGTTGGTGTACTCGGAAGATTTTCATATAATCCTGAAAAGGAACACTGGACTGTTACGAAGAGAGTTTTTAGATATTTTAAGGGGATTAAAGATTACATGTTGACATACAAAAAGGCGGAGAATCTTGAACTAGTACGGTACACGGACTCTGACTTTGCTGATTGTTCAGATGATATGAAATCTTTCAGATGATAGGAAATCTACCTCAGGATATGTGTTTATGTATGGAACTATATCTTGAAAAAGTGTCAAGCATACATTAGTAACCTCTTCCACAATGCAGGCTGAGTTTGTAGCATGTTTTGGTACAACGTCACATGATGTTTGGCTATGAAATCTCATTACAAAAATGTCAATTGTTGACTCCATTTATAAACCTATAAAATTGTATTGTGATAATCTTTCAGTTGTATTATTTATGAAAAATAATAAGAATATCACCGAGTCAAAGCACATGGAGGCCAAATACTTGACAATTAAGGAGCTAGTTAAAAAAAATGGCATTATAGTAGGGCATATTGTACATATGATATGATTGTTGATCCTTTGACCAAATGTATTCGACCAATTGTTTATGCAAAACATGTTGCTTGTATAAGTTTGGTAAAGTCTTTTGATACCCTAGGTTAGTGGGAGGCATCATTGCTTTATGTTATTTTGTTTGCATGTTTGTACATGTATTTTGTGTGTTTTGCAATGATTATCTATAAAATGCATCTTCATTGGAATATATTAATGTTTATTGTTTGATATATCATTGTGTAAAGACTTATGATGGGTGTCAATTATACGCATTGGCTTGAGACATAAAGTTAAGAAGTCTTGTTGGTATGTCTTGTGACACATAAAATTTATCTCGAGATAATAAAGAAATAAAAGACATACATGCTTATTTTTTAAGCCTTGATTTCTCATGCGTGCCTGAGCTGCATTAAGTAGAGAAATTGATGACCGATAAGAGAAAATAGCACATTAATTCATGTTGATAATGTTGTTTGATATACGTGACCATGGAATGGACTATGTTGCATTATAATGTAGGTACCGTCAAGATTCTATATCTATGATCTTATTTGACGGAATGATATACTATAGTTATTTTTGAACCAGTATTGAATTCATAAAATATTCTTAGCATTAAAATATTCACAATTGATATCTCGCCCAAGTGGGAGAATATTAGAATATTTTATTATAATATTATTGTGAGATTCTATTAATTATGAGATAAGTTTTAATAAAACGTTAAATGTGAAATCCAATTTTCAGATCTAATAAAATGAGCTGGACTGTATATTAATTGATGTGTGGAAATTAGAGCAATCTTTGAAATTATTATGAGCTTTTGATAAGTGAACTCATTACACTTTATAAATTAGTGCCATAGCCCCTAAGGTCTCATAATCACTCCCATATTATAACTTACTCTATGATCTTCATTAATAGTCATTAGTTCCCCTCTCTCTCTCTTAATATATTGTGGTTGTTATTAAAGGCCAAAATCAATAATATAAGTTTGACAAATGAAAACATGTATTATTGAGGAGCAATTCTTTGATGCAACAGATGTATGAGTGACGTGGTATCACCAATAAATTAGTAAATAACGTGTATGATTTAATACCAATATTTTTAGTTGTTTTTTAATATTTTAAAACGTATGGCAATGGATTATTGGATTGTTGCATAGATGACGTGATACCTCTGTTATATTATAGATTTTCTCATTATTGAGATGAGATGTGATTGTGTGCTTTACATCTCAATATAATGGATCATTTTTCCATTACCGAGAGTAATGAGAAATAAAGAATAAGGAGAGAGAGGAAGGATAAAGATAATGTATAAGGAAACTTCATAAGGAGTTAGTAAATTTCTCGCCATCAAGAATGATCAGTAGAATGTGATCTCTTTAATGTAAACATTCAATAAATCTATCAAAATTATTTAATGCATATATGGATTCTAAATCAAATTCTTTCCAAATCATCCAAATAATTTCTTTAATTTATATTGTAAGCTCTTGTGATAAAATCAACTCTTAACTAACAGCTAACGTGGAGAGGGAAAATTACAATTTGAACCTCCAAGACTTGGTCAACTGCAAGTCGAACACTAAACATAGTAATCAACGGCAAAGTACTCCCTGGACTGACTCTCTGAATTCATCTCTGAATTCATGTTCATGCTTAGCACTGAGGAGAAAATTTATCAGCTGGTAAGCTCTATTACACTACCCATTGACTTTGTTATTATTATTATTTATTGTTAGAGGAGTGATATTTGAACAAAATGGATGAAGGGATGAAGCGGAGACAAATTTTTTATCTATTTAAAAACTATAATTTAATAATTATATATATATATATTTTAAAAAATATACAATTTTAAATATAAAAAAAAATTTATGCCCCTTTGATCTCCTTATTATTGTTATTGTTTGTTCACATAATTGCCCGTGGATTAGATGAGTCAACTTCTTTTTTGCTATTTCTTCTTCGTCAATAGATGAGGATGTTAGAAATTTATTTACAACAGGACCTTTAACACAAGAGCTTAGAATACAATTTAATGAATTAATCGGATGATCCAGTGAGCGTACCTGTTTTAGAATCCATATCTGCAGCGGAAATTTCTGTAGATCTGTTGAAAAGTTGCACTGAGGAGATCACCCTCTGCTCCCCACTTCTTGATGGTGAGAAACTTACTCACCCTGATATAAGCTTCCTTTGTGCCTTAAGACTTTTAACACTTGATGAAAGCGTATGCTTTCATTTCTCTCCTCTCTATTTTCTTTATGATTGCTCACGGCAATCTCTCAAATTCACACACAGCACTTGTGCTCTCACATATGCAATTCTTTATATCAACAAATGTGATAAGAGTGATGAGGTGTGAAGCTTATCAAATAAGCTTCACATCAATTCATTACTTTAATAATGCATTAATAATGCATTAATAAGTCATTGTCATCAATAATAGAGAGAGATGAGATTAATCAATTAAGGCAGCTTATTGAGTAAGTTATGTAGGGGAGTGAGAGTGAGACCTTAGCTCACAAATTTATGGAGTGTAATGGGCTCACCCATCAAAAGCCCATAACAAATCCAGAGCCCGCTCTAATATCCACACATCAAATAATATAGAGTTGCAGCCCACTTTATTAGATCAAACAATTGGGCTTCACAGTTTCAATTACAAAACCAATTATCTTAGCGCTTTATATTAAAACCCGTATCACAATTAATATAAGCCCATAATTAGAATAAAATATTCTAACATTCTCCCACTTGGGCGATATCAATTGTAGATGTTTTAATGCTAAGAAAACTGTTAAGTTTTGTCGCAAATCGTCAAATCAATCAATCAAGAATGCACGATTTTTACCGTGGTTCGCCGGAAAGATTCCCGACTACATCCACGTTGAACTCCGGAATAGGGAGCTCGCTGCACTAAGCAATTTCAAGATTACACACGGAATCTTGAATCCGTTTACAAAATGTATTTCCCCAAATCTCACAAAGAACCCTAATCTCTAAAAGTGACAATCTCTCAAATTCCCAATTGAAGATTACACTAACTTGGACTTAGGGATTAGGCTTAACACTTAGCCAATTATTAAGGGAATACAAATAATGAAAACTCTCTCTAAATCTCAACCTAAGTGGCCTTTATATAGGATGAGCAAATAAAGGCAATGGGACAACGGCGAGGATTGCGCCATGTGTCCCTCATCCAACGGATGACAAGGGCTTCACATTTTACAATCTCCACCTTGAAGCCCAAAAACATTTCTCACTCCCAATCATACACAAAGACACACTAAGGCCAATATAGCACAGCAAACCCACCTACTCACATCATCGCCCATGTCGGCTGCAAGGTCAGCCAACCCCCACCTGCAACAGCTTCATGCAGTGGAAGAGTTTGGTAGCAGCCACAATCTTTGTCCCCATGTCCGATGGGTTATCTTCTGTTGGAACCTTCTTTATCTCAATCTTACCACTTGAGATAATTTCCCGCACAAAATGATACTCTGCTTCGGTAGTTGACTTTCTTGAGTCTCTATCACCTGCAAAAACAGAATCAACATACCCTACCAAATCTAAAGCGTTAGATTTGTTAAAACATAAGTCATAATCAACAGTAGTATTCAAGTATCTTAACAACCATTGTAAAGCACTCCAGTGTGCTCCACCTGGATTAGACATAAACCTACTCAACAAAGATACAACATATGACAAGTCAGGTCTAGTACTAAGAGAAGACATCTCCTCTTCTATAGCCTCTTCCCATTCAAGTTTATGGGTAGACTTTAATGCCTCTCCTAAGCTAGCAGACTCAATCCCATTAATTTCATGACTTGCTATTAATGCACAGAAATACCAATCATTAGTTGAGTAATCATACCTGGTAGGAGGCCTTACCTGCCTCCTACTTCTGTCTCTCGCTAGCTGGTAGTTGGCCAATGTGTCTTGAGGTGTTTCATCATGCTGCTCAGTATGATCCACTTGATCTACTGTGTCATCTTCACTTTGTTCTTGTATATCTGCTACTTCATTTCTGTTTTCCTCCTGGTTATTTCTCCTGGGCTGGGTGTCCTCAGATGTCTCTGTGCCTGACATGTCACCGACTTGCTCAGCGGTCCTTGATGTCCCTAGCTCCACCTGCATCTGAGCTCCACCTGCAAAATCAAAATCTGCTAGATCCTTTTCTAAGGCACCTGCATTGTTGTTAGTAGATTTACAAGGAAAACAAATTTCATTGAATATAACATCCCGACTAACTATGACTTTGACTCCAGGTGATTCCTTTTCCCATAACCTATACCCTTTTGTCCCTTCTTAGTATCCTAGGAAAACACACTTGATTGACCTCGGTTCAAGTTTACCTACGGATTGGTGAGCATAGGCTTCACAGCCAAATACTCTAAGGTGTGCAAGCTTATGAGCTCTACCAGACCAGATTTCCTCTGGTGTCTTAAACTGAACTGAACTGTTAGGGCTAAGGTTAATCAAATGAGTAGCAGTATTGAGGGCTTCACCCCAAAAGGCCCTCGGAAGTTCGGAAGAAAATAAAAGACATCTGATCTTTTCTAATAAGGTTCTATTCATTCTTTCTGCAACTCCATTCTGTTGAGGGGTGTTTCTAACAGTCCTATGTCTTAGGATACCCTCACTAGTACAGTATTGATCAAACTCAGTATTACAAAATTCTAAGCCATTATCAGTTCTCAAGACTTTTACTTTGTTACTAGTTTGATTTTCTACCAATACTTTCCATTCTTTAAATTTAGTCAAAGTTTCATCCTTTGATTTTAGTAAGAATGTCCATACCTTCCTACTGTAGTCATCAACAATAGAGAGGAAATATTTCTTACCCCCATGTGTCTGGACCTTTGCTGGTCCCCACAAATCACAATGTAGATACTCCAGACTCGCCTTTGACAAGTGAATTCCAGTTGGGAAGCTCTGTCTGTGCTGTTTGCCCAACACACAGATCTCACAAAACTCAAGTGGCTTCAACTGGTCCTTTCCAAATTGTCCTTGCTTGCTGAGTACCTGCATTCCTTTCTGGCCTATATGGCCAAGTCTCAAGTGCCATATATTAGTCATATCAACATTAGAAGTTAAAGCAGAAATGGGTTTATCCGAGAATACATGTTGGCCATTTAGAACATACAATCCATTTCTCTTAATACCAGTTAGGATTAGTTTATTACCCTTAGATATGTGCATGTTTCCTTTGTGTGCCTTATATGTGAAACCTAATTCATCTAGTGTTCCTAGTGATATCAGATTCCGTTTCAAGTCAGGTACATATCTAACGTCAGTAAGAATCCTAACTTTACCATCATGGAGTTTAAGAGTTATGTCCCCAACCCCCTGTATCCTACATGTATTGTCATTACCCATATACACAGTGCCTTGGTCAGAATTTCTAAATTTGACAAACCAGTCTCTATACGGACTCATGTGAAAAGAACACCCGGAGTCCAGAATCCATTCTCTGCTAATGTGATCCCTACACACAGTCAATGCCTCAGATAGGCACATCGACTCCTTTTCGGCAGCCACAGTGGCGCTGCCTTCATTTTCCTGTTCCCTCAGGAACTTATAACAATTCCTTTTAAGGTGTCCCATCTTTCCACAATGATAGCACTTCTTGTCACTATCCTTATTCTTATCCTGTTTATTCTTTTTCTTGCCTTTAGGTTCTTGGTTACTAGTCTGATGATTATTAGGACCATTGTATTTCTTTTCATTTTTTCCTTTCACGAATAAGTTCGCTCCTCCTCTCCTACTGGTTCTAAGTTCTAGCTCTCTAGCCCTTATACCAGATATCACCAAGTCTAGCCTAGGTACAACTCATGTGTACTGTAGAGAATTCTTAACGACACTATATTCTTCAGGTAATGCATTTAAAAGTATCATAGCTTTGCTAGAGTCTCCTAGGGCTTGGTCAGTTCCTTTAAGGATTTGAGTCATTTTCGTGAATTCATCCAAATTATCATCAATCGATTTACTAGTATCCATCTTGTAATTAAACAAATTTCCTTTTAAGAACACTAAATTTGGTGCAGAAATAACAGAATATAAAGATTCGAGTTTACCCCAGAGTTGAATGGCAGTGTCCATTCCATCAACCTTTCTGATGACCGAATCTCCAAGGTGAAGGAAAATCAGGTTGTAAGCCTCTTCCAGGATTTCCTCCTTCGTTTCCTTTTCCATCTTTGGCCACTTTTCTGGATCCGGTTCCAGTGCCAAGGCCACCTTGTGTTGGGAAAGCAGAACCCTCATTTTCTTCTTCCATGTGGTGAAATCTCCTTTCCCGTCAAAGATGCCAATGTCGAGTCTCTTATTCGACATTTCTATTTCCTTTTAACAGTAATCACCCGATGACAATACCGCAATCACTCTCGGCAATTACTCCCCAAACACTCTTAGGCAATTCAGTGGCCTTTTATGCCCTATTCTGATCTCCAACAGGTCAATCACCACAGAGCACACACTAATCAGTGTCTTAAACACTCAAACTGCACTCAGCCACCCAGTGATTTTGTCACTCAACCAGCAGGTTCACAAACACCCAAACAAAAAAAATTTCAACACAATGCCACACCTCTCAAACACCAATCGGCAACACACAGTATTTCAAAATCAAAAAAAACAACCATACACTGTCCTTTGCACCCAAACTGCAACTCGGTAACCAGTAGAGTAGACACTTAAACAACCACCCAGGCTAACAATTTGCAACACCCAATCTTGAATGCCCTGTTCAATCTTTCAGAACCAGCTTCAACAGATCTTAATTTCTCAAATCGCAACCAAGCCTCAATCACCCAACTACACAGACTTCTATCGGTGCTTTTGTTCTGTGTTCTAGGGTTTTGTGTTCGGCAGTTCTGATTGTTCTTGGTCGGCAACAGCTCTTGATTTCTGCCCCTCTGATCTTGGCTGATCTTGGCTGTTTTGCAAAGGTCTGTGTTCTTTTTTTTTTTTTTTTTCTCTGGCCGTCGTCTTTGGCAGTGATCGTAGTCTTCAATTTGACTTGCGTCGATGGCCCTCTTGTCTTTCAATTGAGTTCTTTTTTGCCGTGTCTTTGGCAGTGATTTCGTCGGTGGCCTTCTGTCTTTCTTGTTTTGGTCGTGGTCTTCAATTGTTCCACAATTTTCTTTCTCTGAACTTGAGGGCTTTTCTTTTGGCAGTCCCTTCAATATTTGGCGACTTCTCGTTGCCCTGATTTAGGGTTTTGTTCTTGGCAGGAATTGAGGAAGAGAGTGAATATCTCTCGGCTTCTTGATCTCGGCCCTTTTTGTGTATTGGCCGACCAGACCTCTGCTTTCGTTAATGATTTTGGGCTTTGATCTTGGTCACCGATCACTCTCCAATTCAGCCCACTGGATCTTTATCTCCAAAAAAGCTCTGATACCAATTGTTAAGTTTTGTCGCAAATCGTCAAATCAATCAATCAAGAATGCACGATTTTTACCGTGGTTCACCGGAAAGATTCCCGACTACATCCACGTTGAACTCCGGAATAGGGAGCTCGCTGCACTAAGCAATTTCAAGATTACACACGGAATCTTGAATCCGTTTACAAAATGTATTTCCCCAAATCTCACAAAGAACCCTAATCTCTAAAAGTGACAATCTCTCAAATTCCCAATTGAAGATTACACTAACTTGGACTTAGGGAATAGGCTTAACACTTAGCCAATTATTAAGGGAATACAAATAATGAAAACTCTCTCTAAATCTCAACCTAAGTGGCCTTTATATAGGATGAGCAAATAAAGGCAAATGGGACAACGGCGAGGATTGCGCCATGTGTCCCTCATCCAACGGATGACAAGGGCTTCACATTTTACAAAAACTTTATGGATCCAATATTGGTTCAGAAATAACTCTAGTAAACCATTCTGTCCTATAAGATCGTAGATATAGAATCATGGCGGTGCCTACATTATAATGCAACATAGTCCCTTCCATGGTCACATATATCAAACAACCTTATCGACATGAACAAGATGTGATAGAGCAGTAAGATACAATAGCACCCACTTTATGATCTAAAAAATACATGTGCTATTTTCTCTTATCGGTCCCCAATTTCTCTACCTTATGCAGCCCAGGCCACATGAGAAATCAAGGCTTAAATATAAGCATGTATGTCTTCTATTATCCCAAGATAAACTTTATGTGTCACAAGACATACCAACAAGGCTTTATAACTTTATGCCCCAAGCCAATGCTTATGATTGACACCCATCATAAGACTTTACACAATGATATATCAAATAATAAACATTAATATCTTCCAATGAAGATGCACCTTTATTAATAATCATTGCAAAATACAAAATACATGTACGAATGTACAAACAAAATAACATAGAGCAATGATGCCTCCCACTAACCTAGGGTATTAAAAGACTTTACCAAACCCATACAAGCAACATGATTTACAAAAACAATGGGTCGAAGACCTTTGGTCAAAGGATCAGCAATCATATCATCTGTACCGATATGCTCTACCAGAATGTCACCTTTCTTAACTAGCTCCTTAATTGTCAAGTATTTGACCTCCATATGTTTTGACCCAGTGATATTCTTATTATTTTTCGCAAATAATACAGCTGAAAGATTATCACAATATAACCTTATAGGTCTAGAAATGGAGTCAACAACTGACAATTCTTTAATGAGATTTCGTAGCCAAACAGCCTGTGACGCTGCACCAAAACATGCTACAAACTCGGTCTGCATTGTGGAAGAAGTTACAAGTGTCTGCTTGACACTTTTCCAAGATATAGTTCCATCTGCTAGCATAAACACATATCCTGAGGTAGATTTCCTATCATCTGAACAACCAGCAAAGTCAGAATCCGTATACCCCACTAGTTCAAGATTCTCAACCTTTCTGTATGTCAACATGTAATCTTTAGTCCCCTTAAGATACCGAAAAACTCTCTTGGTAGCAGTCCAATGTTCCTTTCCAGGATTAGATAAAAATCTTCCCAGTACACCAACTGCAAATGCAATGTCAGGTCTAGTGCATACATGTGCATACATCAGGCTTCCTACTGCACTAGCATATGGCACTGCTTCATGGACTCTCTCTCAACCTCATTCTCAGGTGACTGTGCCAGGCTCAATTTATTACCTTTAGCAATTGGCACATCCCAAGATTTACAATCATGCATACTGAATCTCTTCAGTATCCGCTCAATGTATGCCTTCTGAGAGAGACCTAATACCTTTCGAGTTCTATCTCTGTGGATTTCAATACCCAGAACAAAAGATGCTTCTCCAAGATCTTTCATATCAAAATGTCTAGACAATGACTGCTTTACCTCATGCAGCATTCCTAGATCGTTACATGCAAGCAAAATATCATCTACATAGAGAATGAGAAAAATATATTTGCTCCCACTGATCTTGATATATATGCATCTATCAACTTTACTTTCCACAAAGCCCAAAGAGGAGATTACATTGTCAAACTTTAGGTACCACTGCCGTGAGGCTTGTTTCAAACCATAAATAGACTTTTTAAGTCTACAAACAAGATGATCTTCACCATCTTTATGAAATCCTTCAGGTTGTTCCATATAGACCTCTTCGCTTAATTCTCCATTTAGGAATGCAGTTTTAACATCCATCTGATGTAGCTCTAAATCATAATGAGCTACTAGTGCCTTGATCACTCTAAATGTATCTTTTGAAGATACAGGAGAAAAAGTTTCAGTATAATCAATTCCTCATCTCTGAGTAAATCCCTTGGCAACTAATGTGGCCTTAAACCTCTCAATATTCCCTTTGGAGTTTTTCTTGGTCTTATAGACCCATTTACAGCCAATAGGTCTACAACCTTCAGGTAATTCAACAAGCTCCCACACACCATTATATCTCATAGATTGCATTTCATCTCTCATTGCATTCCACCACAGATCAGATTGAGAACTAGAAACAGCTTCTTTAAAAGTTGTTGGATCAGTGCAATGGCTTATGTCATAATCAATCTCATTTAGATAAACTTCATAATCAGAGGGAACAGCAGACCGTCTTACCCTGGTTGACCTTCTTAATGGAACCTCTGCAGCTATATCTAGTAATGGCGGAACCTCGTTTACCTGTATGGGTTCCTCCTCCATAACTTGATTAGTTGCAGGTGTAGGTTCCAAGGTCTCAGACTGTATGGGTATAGGTATATGAACCATTCTGGTCTGTTGTCCTTGATTTGAGATTTCTGTATGATTATCATTATCAGCCACATCAAATTCCAAGAACTTAGCTGTTTGTGATTCTACAATCCTATAACCCCCTTCTCTACAGTAAAATCTGTAGCCTTTAGAATGATCAGGGTATCCTATAAAATAGCAACGAGTAGATCTGGATTGCAATTTACCTTCAGTGGGATTATAAAGGCGTACTTCTGAAGGACATCCCCAAACACGGAGGTGACTCATGCTAGGTTTTCTACCAGTCCATATTTCAAAAGGAGTTCTAGAAACAGACTTACTTGGAACTCTATTGAGGATATATAAGGCTGTTTTAATTGCCTCACCCCAAAGGAAGTCTGGGAGATTAGTTCTAGACATCATATACTCCTTACCATCTCTTGAAGGGTGCGATTCCGCCTTTCGGCCACACCATTCTGTTCAGGACTACCTGGCATAGTAAATTGACTTACTATTCCACAATCCTCTAAGTATCTGGCAAACGGTCCCTTTATTTGTCCACTGACCCCATGTTTACCATAATACTCACCACCCCAGTCAGACCTAACAATCTTGATAATTTTTCCCAGCTGTTTCTCAACTTCAGTCTTGAAGACCTTGAATTTGTCAAGTGCTTCAGACTTTTCCTTAATCAAGTACAGATATCCATATCGGGAAAAATCATCAATGAATGTTATATAATACTTATTATTGCAAATTGTGGGTGAATAAGGTCCACTTATGTCTGTATGAATAATTTGTAAAAGATCGGAGCTACGAGTGGATTCCTTTTTCTTTATTTTGGTTAGTTTACCCTTACAACATTCAACACATGTTTCTAGGTCACTGAAGTCAAGAGTAGGTAGGATATCATATTTTATTAACCTTTCTACTCTTTCCCTAGAAATGTGGCCAAGTCTTTTATGCCACAACATGGATGACTTTTCCTTTATTAAGGGTCTTTTGGCAATTTGTTCAACATTATATGAATTGGAATAGACCTCACTTGATGCTAAACAGAGACTGTACAAACCGTATGACAAGACACAATGGCCAACTTTATTGGAGTTGAAATATACAGATACAGAACCTGTATTAAACTCAAAACCATAACCTTGTTTGTCGAGTACAGATACTGATATCAAGTTTCGTCTAAAAGATGGTACATACAAAACACTTGTCAAAACAAGTTCATAATTGGAGTCAAGTTTTAAACAAACATCTCCAACATAATGTACTTCCACCAATTCATTATTGCCAACAACGAGCTTGAACTCATCCTTATTTGGTTCCTCTTGTTTATGAATCCCTGCAATGTGAAAGCAACGTGATTAGTTGCTCCACTGTCAAGCCACCAAGAACTGGATGTGGCATTAACATAATTGGATTCACATACAACAAAAACCAAGGAGTTACCTGTATGCCCATGTTTCTCTAACCAAATTTTATACCTGGAACACTCTGACTTCTTATGCCCTTTCTTTTTACAAAAGAAACATTTAAGTTCTTTCTTGAAGACACCTTTAGTACCACCCACAGCACTTGTCTGACCAGTTTTATTGTAATTCTGAACATTACCAGAAGCTGAAAATTTAGATTTCTTACTTTCTTGCGAGGCTTAGAAACAATGAGAGCTACATCTGTATGCCCTGCCTTAAGTTTCTCTTCCTCAGCAACACATATGGCAATGAAATCATTAACATTCATGGTTCTTCCCTCGAATTGTAAGTAGTTACAATTGTACCAAACTCTGTAGGCAGAGTATTCAATGCTTGATGGACAATGCAAGCATCTGGAAGAACAATATTAAGATTTTTCAGCTTGTTCTGAATATGGACCATCATCAAAATGTACTCCCTAACACCTCCATTACCATTATACTTCATTGAGTATAATTGCTTCAGAAGGGTACCAACTTCTGCATTGATTGAGACTTTATATCTTTCAGATACAGCTGTCAGGAAATCTTTTGCTATAGAGGTTTCTTGAAGACCACTTAGCAAATGCTCAGGAATTGATCTCTTTATAGTCAAATAGCACATGCAATTTGACTTATGCCATACTGTATGCAGCTGCTTATCCGTATCAGTACTGGAACTATTAATATCAGCTGGCTTAGGAGTGTTCATAGTAAGATCAATATCTGCTAATTCCATAGCCAACAACACATCTCTCTTCCACACTTTAAAATTGGAGCCAGTCAACATCTCTATAGTCACAGTGTTGTTGTTAACTGAAAAGGTGACTGAAAAACAAATAACAATGCAATTCTTTAGTTTAAGCACGACACAAGATAATAAATACTCCAAGTCATAAAAGAGTATTATACCAAGAATTTTAGCACATCACTGTATAAACACCTTTGGGCAGAATATACAATATGTAATTAAAAATTCTTCATATAAGACGATTCAGAAACTTATCCAATCCTTGTAAGTTTACCACCTTTGGGTGAATAAACCATTCAAACTAGTCCATTCCCAACCATATGTCTCATATGTAACATTTCTAAAATTTAACATACAATCTACATCTTTGGACAGAAGACTGCACATCAAAAATAGAAACATCCCTAAAACATGCGAGACCGTCATCACTTAAAAGATTCAGTGAAAAAGGTCACTTTGGTGGCTGCAGTTCCACTAAACTCATAAGCAATTCTCACACCGGGATACACCTTATATTATCTTGTAAAAATAACCTTTATAATGTAATTTTATACTTTATAGACAATGGGCCGAATTGTCTATAAAATTACATTCCTGAATATTGTGACAAAATTTATGAGATAAATTAATTCTTTATATTTACCTCTATGTCACAAATAAATTTAATTGCATTGAAATTTTACTTTATGAGAGACAATTAATTCTCTCTAACCATGTGACAATTTTATACCCATGTATAAATAAAACTTTATGAGAAACAATTTATCTCTTAAATTGTCATACAAAATTAATTACGACTTTATTTGTAAATTTTGAGATAAAATTGAAGTTAAAAATGAAGTTCAGGGATCAAAATAATAGCGGTAATCAGTATACTATTATCAAGGGATCTGTATGCTATTATCCAAAAACTGGATGGATATTAGCTAAAAAATGGGCTCACACTTGTGCTACATGCGCGCGTGCACGCACATACCGACAACTTCTTCAAGAAGCTGTTAGCACAGCCCCACCCAACAAAACTGAATTATTATCTTTTCATTTCATTTTATATTGTGTTGAAAAAGACATCAATGCATGCCTTTTGACTTTTCAACTTCAAAAACATAAGCAATAATTTGCATTAAAGGCAAATTTATATATGCGAAAAGCAAATTGCTTCTCTCTCTTGATTTTGTCATCCAATTCAGTACTTCCATTCACCATATTTCAATTTTCATATATCCCAAAATTACAGGTCTGAATTAATAATTAATCTAAAAACTTATGTGCTTAAAATCGGATCAATTATAATAACCATTAACAAATCAAATAATATGGATCTATTAAAAATCCATCCGAAAAATTCAACAGATTTTTCTTCAACTTTATGAAAAATCCATAGATTCTAAGATTGTATTCTTGAAACTCTGATACCACATGTTAGAAATTTATTTACAACAGGACCTTTAACACAAGAGCTTTGAATACAATTTAATGAATTAATCGGATGATCCAGGGAGCGTACCTGTTTTAGAATCCATATCTGCAGCGGAAATTCTGTAGATCTGTTGAAAAGTTGCACTGAGGAGATCACCCTCTGCTCCCCACTTCTTGATGGTGAGAAACTTACTCACCCTGATATAAGCTCCCTTGTGCCTTAAACTTTTAACACTTGATGAAAGCGTATGCTTTCATTTCTCTCTTCTCTATTTTCTTTATGATTGCTCACGGCAATCTCTCAAATTCACACACAGCACTTGTGCTCCAATTCTTTATATCAACAAATGTGATAAGAGTGAAGAGTGATGAGGTGTGAAGCTTATCAAATAAGTTTCACATCAATTCATTACTTTAATAATGCATTAATAATGCATTAATAAGTCATTGTCATCAATAATAGAGAGAGATGAGATTAATCAATTAAGGCAGCTTATTGAGTAAGTTATGTAGGGGAGTGAGAGTGAGATCTTAGCTCACAAATTTATGGAGTGTAATGGGCTCACCATCAAAAGCCCATAACAAATCCAGAGCCCGCTCTAATATCCACACATCAAATAATATAGAGTTGCAGCCCACTTTATTAGATCAAACAATTGGGCTTCACAGTTTCAATTACAAAACCAATTATCTTAGCGCTTTATATTAAAACTCGTATCACAATTAATATAAGCCCATAATTAGAATAAAATATTCTAACAGAGGATTCATATAGTCCACAGTTAAGCAGACTCACGTTGATTACACTTATAATTATAGTAATAACATGTATTTATTATTATTATTATTTTTATATATATAAATAGAATATGCAAATAAAACCATTCAACATGTAACTTTAATTATTAAACAAGTAAGGAAACCAATAAATTTGAAAATTAAGTTCATAGGCCCATCTTTACATTATAAGTAAATAATAATTATATAAGTAAATAGAAATTTAATAAATATAAATTAAAAAAAATCATCTCCATACTCATTAAGTTTAATAAATAAGTATGTGTGTGTTTATATATATAACCATCTCCACGCTCATTAACTTTACTGGTTAACAAAAATATTAAGTAGATATAAAAAAAAATCATCCACATGCTTATAAACTTTAGTAATTAAATAAATTCTTGATATATATCACAAATTTATTACCATGCTTATTAACTTTAGTAATTAACAACCAAAATTAAAATTTCCAAATAACCAAAATATGGAGTTGAAGTATGAATTCAAACTCTCACACCTTTGCAATATTTGGTCAATTACAAGTTATAATAAGGCAACCATTTGGAGTTTTCGTTAGCACAAGTTTGGAAGATCTTCCAAATTATGCTTTCACTAGCAAAACCTCTAAGTGTTTCCATGCTCATTAATTTTGGTTATCAAAATTTCTAACACTTAATGTGTATAAAATTCATTTCGTCTCAAAGTAAAATCATTAATACCTGCAAATTTTTCTATCAAGATTATTAACTTATGCTCATTCACTGTGTTTTTTTCATCTCAATATATTCTCTTATAGCATTACATAATCATATTAGTACATGTTTTTACCAACTAAAAGAATTTAATCCCTAATCAAGAACTTCGAATATAACTAAAAGAATTTTAAGTAAAAACAAAATCGAAACATTAAGCACGATATTGAATAAAAATTAATAGTGAGATATAATTGCTATATGCAACTTTTAACCATTAATATGAAATTTGACCATTAACATGCAACTTTTAACTGTCAAACATGAAACAATTTTTTTATGCTTGAAATCCAAACATGCAATAACGACTATGAAACATGCAACAAACACCTTTCAACATACAACCAATATGAAACATTTATTTACATGAAATATTTTATCATTATCATGCAACTATCACCATTAAACAGGTGATTCAAAACAATAATATGTAACTTTTTTATGCATTGAAATCCAAACATGCAACAATGATCATTAAACATGCAAACAATACCATTCAACATGAAACTACTATTAATAAATATGAAACATTTGCTTACATGAAATACCATTAACATGCAATTATCACCATTAGACCTGCAATTTAAAACAATAACATGCATTTTTTTGCTTGAAATCAAAACATGCAACAACAACCATTAAACATGTAAAAAAAAAAATCATTAAACATGTAATTTTTTATTCTAGGGAGATTTCGTTTATGAGGTCTCATTCTGAAGTTTTTCGGGAGATTCAGAAACATGTTCACTTGCCGCTAGCCGTTAGCCTAATTTTACAACATTGTGAATTAACTTATGTTCCGGGGTGCCAAATCGAGTTGGGTCGAGGCCACGAGTGAAGCTCATTGTCACATGCACTAAGGAAATTTTCGTCGTGGAGTTTGATTTTGAAGTTTATCGGGAGATTCTTGCAGTGTGCCCACTTTGGCCTTAACCGTGTACTTTGCCGCAAAAGTGGGGTTGTTATAGAAAGCCATCAAGATAAGCTCATCAGGGATGATATTTTATCATAAAGTCACTTATATCATGGCTTATTGACTCACCAAAGTGTTCTCAGAAACTCCATGTACTTTACGTTTTAGAGGGGAGTGTAATCACTCAAGCACTAGGTGTGTATACTTGTGGAACATGGAGTTTCTAGGAACACTTTGGCGAAGCCTAAGTGAACCTTGGGGTAGCCAAAGGGACTTCAGTGATCTAGGGGTATTAGCTGTGAACCATCTCGTCTTTAGATGATGCTTATATAATGATGTATTGTAATGATCACGATATTAATAAAATGTCTGATTTTATATCCGGGTGTACTGTTCATTTCCATGGTCCTGAGTCGGGTGTGGGCCCACTTTTACTCTTTTGTGCTATGATTCTTCTATGTTTGGAGAATGCTTATCGACTTCTATAACTTGCCGCTATATGAGTATGTAGATATATGAAATATAGAATTTGACTCTGTGTGATATGTGAAGGCGGACTTATAAGGTGTGAACCTCAGTAAGTGCCGCTAGACCCAGCCAAGGTTCCAGTTCCGAACCGGTTGGAACCGTACGGTTTCAGTTCCAACCAGTTTCGAAACCGGAACCGAAACATAACCAGTTTCGGAACCGAAACCGAAACCTAACCGAACCGGTTGGAACCGCTGGAACCAGATGGAACCCTAGGATTTCAACCGTCCCCCCAAGGACTACTAGCCGTTGGGCTGAGGGGCAGGGAGCCGTTCGTCCAAAAAAAATATTAAATTTGGGGGTTTCCCAAATTATCCCTAATAACATTAATAAAACGGCTAATTTTAGGGGCATTTTAGGTATCACAAAAATATTCTAAAAATGTATAAATATGGGTCATTTTTCATTATTTCAACACATCAATTTCTCAATTCTCGTTTCTCTCAATTCCTATAATTCTATCATTCTCAATTCTCTAATTCTTTAAAATTTCTTAAACAACAAAATGTCAAGTTCATTCTAGAACACAATGTCAAATGTGCCAACCCAAGAGAACGGCCCTAGTATCGGTTCACGGAGAGGAGAAGTTAAGTCTTGTTCCTCGGATGTTTTCAAAATTCATTTTCATTTAGACGATACTGATGAAGGTTCAAGAGCAGTATGCAACCATTGTGGGGTTTCTTACAAATTTTCTGGTGGATACATCAATATGATCAAACACCTGGAAAGACATCATCTGGTTGAACTTGGACTTGATACGACGCAAACTCAAATGGCCAGGTACGCATCATCTAGTAGAGGTACGACCGTACGAGTGCTTTAGATTTATTTAAATATTCTGATGCTAAAAATAGAGAAGAATTTGCTAAATTAACTTGTATGACACATATTTATTTAAGTTTTGGTGAAAAAATTGCTTTTACTAATTACTTTCAAAATGCTTTAAATCATGTTGCATGTAGAATGACTAGAAATACAACAAAATGTCAAAATTTTAAATTATATAAAGATGATAAAATTATTTTAAATGAAACATTTAGAGATATTAAATGACATCTATCTATTTGTTCTATTTGGAGTGACCATTGGCGAACACAGTCATACATGAGTGTGACTTGTCATTGCATTGATGCATCATGGAACATGCAAAAATGACTTATTGCATTTAGAGTTTTTGATGAACAACATACTGCACAAAATATTTATAGAATGATGAAAGTAATTTTTGATGAATATGATTTATTGGGTAAAATTTTAAAAGTTGGATTTGATAATGCATATGCAAATACTGTATCAATCACTAATTTAATAGAAATATGCGAACCAAATTTAGGGGGTCATTTTTTTCATGTTCGTTGCACATGTCATGTCCTTAATTTATGTATTCAAGATGGTTTGGAAAAATTAGCACTTTTATTGATCCTATTAAAAAAGTACTTAATTGTATTTAGTCATATTCTCAAGTTAGAAGAGAATGGACAAAGTTTTTTAAATTTAATGATATTAAACCGATAAAATTTTCACGAGATGTTCCAACACGTTGGAATTCAACTTATTTTTTTTTTATGTCAAGCTTTGCAATACAAAGATGCATTATGTAGTTTTTTTCCTCAAAATGTTCAACATATCACACATTTTCCTAGTCAATGGGAAATTTGTGAAATTTTTTTAAAGATTTTAAAAGTGTTTAATGATGCTACACAAAATTTTTAGCGAAGTTTATTATCCTACATCACATTTATTTATTCTTGAAAGTTTGAATATTGTTGGTACTCTTGATGAGCATGTTGATAGTCGTGATCATAATGATATTGTTTTGTTTCAAGCTATTAATGTTATGAAATAAAAATGGTTGCATTATTTTAAAGACATTCATTTACTTTATCTTATTGCTGTTGTTTTCGATCATAGATTTAAATTATAAGGTTTGAATAATGATTTACCCGCTTACTATAGATATTTAGGAATATTAGATGAAATTGATATTTTAAGAATAATAGCTAAAATAAAAATTGATTTAATAGAGTTATTTAATAGTTATGTTAGAAGATATAACTTGCAATCAGTAGGACAATCTAGTAGTAGTAAAACGACCGTAAAACAATCAAGACTTAGCGCATGTGATCGTTGGTTATTACAACGAAATAAAAAACATAAGGATAACACGACTAATAACCCAAATTAGATAATTATTTATCTACAAATTTTGAGTTTTCAACTGAAAGTTTAGTTAGTAAAAATTTTCAAATCCTTGAATGGTGGAACCGACATCAAAATGTATATCATGTATTATCAATTATTGCTAAAGATATATTGGCAGCACCTGTTTCCACCGTTGCGGTTGAGCAAGTCTTTAGCATGAGAGGTAATATATTGGAAGTCAGACGGTCTTCATTACATCCAAGCAATCTAGAAGCAACAACATGTGTGGATGATTGGACCCGAGCTGATCTGAGGCAACAAGAAGATGCCCATGATGAATTTGAAGACTTGTTCGATATTGCATCTGCAAGTGTAAGCGGAACTGGAGCTGAAGGATCAACAGACATTGATAACTAAATAATTGTAAAATTACAATGGGGAAATATCTTTAAAATGTAATGGAATTACGTGAGCTTTGATTCATATCTCCCCTGGAGGATACGTAGGCAACTTAAGTTTTTAAAAATTAAAGTTCAAGCTCTTTTATTTAATAATTTTTTTTTTTAGATAGGAATTTTATTTGTAATTTATTAATGTAATTATGTAATGTAAGTTTATTATATAAATTCAAATTCATAATTTTAAATTATATTAATTTATCAATCTCAATTTTTTATTTTCAATAAAAGAAAAAAAATCGAATTCGGTTCCGGTTCCGGTTCCACACTCGTGGAACCGAGAACCGGACGGTTCGATTCCGGTTAGGAACCGAACCGAATCGCCGGTCGGGTCTAAGTGTCGCATGAGCTCGATTTTCCGCTATAGGAAAAGTTGGCCTGACACGCTGCATGCTAAACGTAGCATGCTGCGGGAGCAAACATGCGCGTGTGAAGCGCGTTGCTACGCATGATGCACCCGTGAAGCATGTTGTAGCGCATGATGGACCCGTGTGACATGTACTTATCTTTGTTTTTTCGATTTGGTCCTTCCGGATTTTGATTCATCCCCGATTTTTCCTATGAACTCGTAATTAAATATAATATTCCATTAAATTATTTAAAAATACATCATTGCTCAATATCCATGAGTTAGATTCATTTCCGATGTGCGAGGCACGGATTCGACCATATGGGTTCCACAACTACCCTAACACACTTGGCATAAGACATGCTCAAATACAGTATTACATGTGATTACACTTGTTATTATGCATGTTAAACCATGTTTTCATGCCAAGATAAGTGGATTGCCATTAAATTCCACTGATATCGGATTATGCTGTGTGACCTTATGTACTCCGAAATGTTGTTATAGGGTTCGAAGTACCTCAATTCCATTACCTTGTTAATTCATGGATTCGAGATTTAGACCCTCTTAGGAGTAGGTTGACTTTGGAATGAACTTATCCCGGAGGGAACTAATTGATTTCCGGAGCTCCAGAATGTTATTATATGGGGTCTTTGGAATGAACTTATCATGTAATGAACTAACTGATCTTCGGAGCATCGAAGTGTTATTATAGGGGTCGGAGTACCGCCATTATGTACCCCCAGTTGATTAATAAATTTCAGATAAATTTTTTCAGAATAAGTTAACACCCGATTGGACAAATCCCAGAGTGTCTTGTCCTCGGAGTGATGTCGTCACTCTGGAGTTGTCACTCCAAAATCATGTCCAAGTTTTAGTTTCATTAAGGAAATTATTGAGGAAGATTAATTAGAGTACCAACACGTGGCCAATAAAACAGGGCTAAATTTAGGCATTTACAATTAAAAATTTAATAACATCAAAATCCATGTAACAAAAGTTTAAACTAAAATAGATACATATTAAAATTATAAAAATTCATAATTTCGAAAGACAATCAAAATCCATTAAAAATAATACAACACCAAATTTTTAGTCTATCTAAAAAAATTCAACAAAATAGGACATCATAAAAAAATGTCAATCCTTCACAAAATAGAAAAAATCATGTCTAAAATTTGAGTGTTGATTATAACAACTTACAAAATAATTTTGAAAAAAAGTATATATAATCATGTCAAACGGGATTTTTTTTTTTTTTTTGAAACGTTGGAAACCCCGCCACCAAATCACCCATTCTGGGCCGCGGCGCAGGTAAAACCACCGGCTGTCCCAGACTCTTACAACCCCTAGATTCGAACCCAGAACCTCAAGGTGAGATCTAATTAGACCCTACACCACCAAGCCACAAACGGGATGGTGGGTCAATAACTTGAAACTCAAACCCGACATAGAAACTTCAGAAATCCTTGCATCAAAGCAGCGAGATTTCTCCATTATTGACCAAAATTCACATTACACCCGTTATTGATGCCTACAAATAGGCAAATAATACTCCATATGATTTAGACAATGACACAGAATTTCAATTCTAGCCCATGGTATCGAATAAAATAAAAGTTTCTTCGTTAATCTTTCATGCAACACATTAATGTGTGAACACTGCTAGCTTTCCGGAAAAGTATCTGCTCTTCACTATTTCCAAATTGCTTTCTTGGTCTGATATCGATTCTAAACATTGAAAAATCGATACTTATCTAAAAAAATTAGGTTGCTAATTATTAGGAGCCGAAACTTATCTTAAGGTAATAAATTTTAGTTCTGATACCGAATTTTCAATTAGATTATAAATGATTCCAAATAAACTTAGAACAGTTGTTCACCCATATTTTTGGCATTGAGATATGATATATTTGTGGGAACTATGTCCTTGAGTGATAAATCATAAAAGCTCAGGGACCTTACTGATCCCGTGATCCGTGCAAACTACACCATTAATTATAACAGCCACGGGCTCTTGGTCTAATGGTGAACTTGTGGAAGTCAAAATCTCTCAATTTTGAGAGTATAAAATTCTCTTCAAAATATTAGGAGTAGAATTCTCCCCATATTTAAGTGGGATAGATATTTTATCTTTAATAAATATAAAATTTTGGATGTACTATAATATTTTGTATTTAATATTCCGTATATTTTAAATTATATATGTATAGATTGATATGGTAATAAAAAAAAACACCATTAATTAACAAAAACCTAATAATGAATCTTTCAAAGTTTTCCAAGTTCTGCTTTCACTTCCACTGTGATCATCAGGAATCACTGAACCCAAAAAAGATGTCCCTCTCTCTCAAACTCACTTCCTTCCTTTCACCATCATCAAAACCCAACCTCAAAATCACCCACTTTAGACCCAAAACACCTCTCATTATTTTATCATCATCACCGCCAAGTTTCAAGAATTTACAAATCTCTAGGTGTGTGCATGAAAATTCTGAGCTTTTGCCTGTGACTCAAACAAAACCCAGATGGGAAAACATTTTATCTACTGCTGCAAGTTTGTACCCTCTATATGTGACTGTTGGTGGCGTTGTTGCTTGCTTGAAACCCTCTGCTTTTGCTTGGTTTGTGCAGAGAGGACCGGTCAGTTATAGCTTGACTCTTGGGTTGATTATGTTGGCAATGGGCCTTACTTTGGAGCTCAAAGACTTGATCAGTCTGTTCATGGAAAGGCCTCTCTCTGTGAGTACCCTTTTTCAGTTATCATAATTTTTTTTTGGTAGTTTGCTTTGTGGATTGTTTGTTTACGGTTAAAGTTGCAATTTTTGAATGTGAGGCATTGTGTTTTCTTGATTTGCAATGCAAGTTAAGTTTTTCCCCCCTCTTTAGGAATTGGGAAAAAAAAAAAAAGGCATGTTTGGTTTTTAGATCATTGGATTTGATTTGGAAATTGTTGAGAATGAAACTTCTAGCTGTTGGCAGAATTCTAATTTTTTTTTGCTGAGATGTTATGTGATTGCGATGCCAATTGAATTTTCTATGGATTTTGAGCAAAGGCTGCGGTGACGTTTTGTGATATTGGATTGAACATGAGAAAGTAGACCACTTTGACTAACTGTGGCATGATAATGAAATTATGAAATCTGAACTGTGATTTTTATAGAATATATTTACCCCTAATAATGTTTTTCATTTCGTTTATGTGGCTATAATGTAACTACACATTGCATGAGCTGCTGTCATTCATTTTGTAATCTAAGCTTTTTCTTCCTTTCCTATTTACTTTTCAGAACATGTAGTATATATCTTGATAACATATTTGATGTACTGGCTTAAATGTCTGAGAGATGAAAACATTATTTATTTTGCTGGAGTGATAAAATTTTTCTTGTAGAAAACATTTGATTCTATTTTGTTTTCCATGCATAATATGCAAATGGTTATGAGTTTCCATGTCACGAGTTTCTTGTTTCCCAATTTTGGTTAGATACTGTTCGGATGTGCGGCTCAGTATACAATCATGCCAGCTTTTGGAGTGCTTATCAGTAAATTCTTGGGCCTTCCACCAGCTCTTTCAGTTGGTTTAATTTTGCTCTCTTGTTGTCCTGGCGGTACCGCGTCCAATGTGGTAAGACTTATATTTACCTATTTTGTTCCTTTTACCAATTGATATGTATTCTGAATTCAATTAAAAGCACACTTGGCAGACATTTGCATATCCTACTTAGAGTAAACCTGCCTAAGTGATAACTCCCTTGTTTTCTCCCTATTAAATATATAGTGTTTTTGTTCGGTCATAACTGATGGTCATGGTGAGTGTGCCTTCTGTTATTTGTGGGTGTAAATGCATCAATAACTAAGGCTCTTATGGGTAGCATTTGAATCAGCTTTAAAAATAGCTAAATCAAATATCTACACAAGATTTTCCAACTTTGCTGATGTGTCTGCAACAAAGAACTCTCAAAAGGGGACCTACTTCTCTTTTCTAAAAAAATCAATACATGGCGAGTGAGAAACTGGAAAACTGATGTTTCGTAACGGCCAAAATATAGACACTATTAAGAGTCCTAGATGATCGTACGATTTTTATATGGGTATAATTGATGGAAGCGTTTTTGCTCGAGTTTTGACCATAAATTCAAATTAGTTGTTCTCAATGAAAGCATTACCAGAAATAAATCAAAGAACTTCAGAGCTGAAGAAGACTTACTGATCAGCTCAAACACCGACTATAACTAGTTTTCATTGTGTATATCAACAGTGTAAGGAGTTGATATATCTATTAAAGCACATGAATACATGCTATGATGACTATACGATACCAGTTCATTTTTACCTCAGTGATAAAGTGTTACAGGCAACGTTAATCGCTCAAGGGGATGTTCCACTATCTGTTGTTATGACAACGTGCACCACACTTGGAGCTGTACTTCTTACTCCTCTTTTGACAAAAATTCTGGCAGGAACATATGTTCCTGTGGATCCTGTTAAGCTTTCAATCAGCACCTTGCAGGTATAAATGCTTGCTTTTCCATACTCAAATATCATTATCTTAATATTCACAATTTTCAATTTTTTAATTAATATGGTGATAATACTTTTGAACTAGGTGGTTGTTGCTCCAGTTCTGCTAGGTTCCTATACACAGAGCGCATTTCCTGCTGCAGTGAAGGTGGTGACACCTTTTGCTCCACTGTTTGCTGTTTTAGCTTCATCTTTATTAGCTTGCAGGTTCTATGATTCATTATTTAGTTTATTTTCATAGATATGGTTTTGATGGTTTCTGTCTTACATATTTCCACTTTTTTTCTTCGGTTAAATCCAGTGTATTATCTGAAAATGTGGTTCGTCTAAAATCCTCAATGGTTGGTGCTGCTTTGGCATCTCATGTCTCTCTGATTACGCGCATCAAATCATTTTTGTCTGGAGAACTAGGAGTTATAATGCTTGCTGTGCTGATGTTGCATTTTGCTGGCTTCTTTGTCGGGTAAGAGTAACCCTTCATTTTTATCTTTTAATGATTTTGGTTTTTTTTTTTTTATTAAAGGAAATTATTTCAGTTGGTTATGCTTAGAATTCTGTTTTAATGGATTCCTTTGTTTCCGTATTTAGTTATGACAAATTTGATTTTTGGCTTCTTTTATATTTTACCTGATGCTTTTTCCATCACTCTATATGAATTATTATGTTGCGCATGCACATGATATACTTTCTTGAGTACTAGCCCCTATTTTTTCCGTATTTACAGGATTGATATATTTCTACAAACCTGTTGTTTATGCAAAATTTCTATTCTTGTTTGGAAAGGTTTTTCTACCTCTTTTTGTTTGAAGGAGATGGGAAGTGAACGAACTAATATTTTTCAACTTTTTTGCAGAAAATATCTTGAAAATTTTATGCACATCTTTACTTTTACTTTGACAAGTATAACAGGCAGACAATATTGCTGATTTTATGATCAAAATGTGCTGCAGCTGAATTATGACTGAGCAGTAGTGGCGAACTCATTGGATTAAGATACCAAACTTACCCACTCTAATCGTTGGAGGGATTTAAAAGGGACTCAATTTCTTATACTAAAAAATTGAGTCTGTTGCTGGTTAAAGTGCTCACAAGACATTCCATTTCTTGAGCATATTCTTGGACCATTTCATAAGACAGAGTTTGTCTTTTGCGTAATCTCCATGGAGTTATCTTTGGAGTGAAACATAATTTTCAAATCCTACACAAGGCTACCTTATAGTTTCATAAATTGTCAAATCACTTTTAGTAATGCCTCTGCGTTTTGAAGGTTATCATACAAGACATTTTTCCTGTGTAACTGTGTTCCTATTTCACAAATTTAGTTCATCAGAATTACAAATATGTAGGATTGTAATGATTTATGTGTCTGCAGGTACCTAGTTGCAGCTATTTGTGGGTTCAGAGAACCTCAAAGAAGAGCAATATCGATTGAGGTATAGTTTTACTGAATATCTCAAGTTGAACCTTCTTTCCGAACAATCTCTAAAATGCCGACGTATGTATCCATAAGTTTCTGAACTTGAGAGTGCCTATACTATATCTATATCTTTATTTTTTGGACACGAATCTGCAGGTGGGCATGCAAAATTCTGCCTTAGGTGTGGTTTTAGCATCAGCACATTTCACATCATCAATGGTTGCATTACCTCCAGCCATGTCAGCCGTGATTATGAACATCATGGGGAGCAGTTTGAGTTTCTTTTGGAGATACATTGATCCTTCTGATTCAAAGGAATCAAAGCCTAGTCCTAAAGTTGGTGATGAGTGAGGATGATTCTTTCATGTTTTCATGACAAGGCTAAAAGCTTTGCAAAGCTTGAAATGAATGAATTTTTCTTTTTGTATTCATCTATGAAATGGAAATAAACACTTGATTGAATAATTCACAGATAATTAGAAGGTGAGTCCTTCTTATTGAACCCTTTGTTATGGTACATGAAAATCCATGTGGGTATATGCTTTTTCTATTCAAATCATCAATCGTTTATCAAATGTATATCAAATGTTTGGCACGTTATCAAAATCCACAAATCCCAAAATTTTGTTTATCAATTTATCTAAAGAGTGAAAGTGTAGGAAATATATATACTCAAATTTAAAATATTTTTTCTATATTTGGGTGGATCGTGAAATTGTCTACAAGTCATTTAATAGTTTTACCAATTAAGCGTAGTGTTCAATTTCTACAATTAATTAATTCCCAAAGGTAAGTTTCAAAATAATATGGAAAATACAATATGAAACTTGTAATAAATTAAAAAAAAAAAGAATAAAGAAATTGACACCGTAGTTTATAGTGGTTCGATCAATTCTTTGCCTACGTTCATTCTCTCAAGTCACGCTTGAAGCTTTTCACTATGTAAATGTGATCGCACATATTACACCGACAGTTTTCTGTGGCTAACTCACAAACTAAGAGTTTTTCATAGTTCACCCTAATCCAAGAATTTTTTTAGATTCACTCCAAACCTTTGCATAAGAGTTTTATCACCTAGGTTCACCTTTTAACCTTTTACAACCAAATTATCCTTTTAGTATACCCACTCAACAATGGATTTCACAATAAAAGAGTTTTATAAAGAAAGTTTACAACTCAATTGGATACACGCAAAAAAATATAATAAAGATTTAGGTGTGAGTGTATATCCAAATATTTTCAAGCTCACTAAATGATATGAAGATGTAGTGTGTGAGCTTTGATTATAAAGAAAGTGTATGAATAAGAAGATTTATTTTTCTCTTTGTTTTTGCCTTGAAAGAAATGTTAGAAGGTGTAAAAAACTTGTCAAAAATAAAATTATGGCTCAATATATAGTGAAGGTGAAAATTACACAAACTCTATGTCCTGAGACCGGTATGTCGGTCTACAGGGGCCGGTATGCTGATCCTGCAATATAAACGGCTATATAAATATGATCGTTGAAGATTAGATCGAAGACCAACCAGATTACTGACCGGTATGGTGACAGGTATGCTGGTTAGCAAACCGATATAGGGATTGCTATGATTCGTCCCAGTTCAAGTACCTATGCAAACTCCAGACTGATCTGTATGGGAGACTGGTATGGAGTAGTCCGGTTCCAAAGTGCATGCAAGACTGCCTAAGGCATAGCAGGGTCATCGGTATGCCGGTATCAGAGACCGATATGCCGATTTCAGTGCAGAAACTCAATATTTGAAGATTTAAAAATATTTTACACATGACCATAATGCAACTATATGAATGTGCATGAGTCCTATAAGCTTAGAGTACATAATTTATCAACTTACTTATATTGAGAGTCCTAAGTTATAAGACTACACTAGATATCTTCATTAAGCTTTTGAGTCTTCATATCCATTTGTTTTGATATCTTTTTGTAATGCTCGCGAATGCGCATCAAAGTATCTTGCGTTGCATCATCAAAATCCTTCAACAAGTGCAATGGCGCTAACAGAGTGGTTAATAAACTTTTTTATGTATTTTTGATAATATATCAAACATTATATAGAGGATTGATAATTCTTATATTAAATAATTATTTTACAAAGATGTCGAGATATATATAGTCCTTAAAAATATTAATTCAAAAACTACATGCTCCAGTTTAATTTTATGTATATTGCTGATATATGATTATTTTTATAGAAATTTATTAGACCATAAATATAAGGCTTAAGCCAGAAAGCTCTCTGTCTAAGAGTCATGACTTGAAATGTATAAGCTCCACCTATTGAATAGTGAAACGTGAAGAATTGCAATATATTTGACCAAATTTATAAAAACAGAACAACAACAAAGTCCTCACAACAGAAACAAATTTGTTTCCCACACTACAAAACTTTAACCCTCTCTTTACATATTTTACACAAAACAAATTGCAAATAACTTGGCCAAAATCCAATCATTGTCCCTGGAAACTGGTCACATTGAAATGTTTATCATATCAACTACCAAATTCTCCATCATCATACCTGCAAATCCAAGTTTTTCAGGTTGAGCCAGCAGCACAGAACAAACCAACTTACACCCCTTAAAAAAATAAGGGAAAAATGACACCCAACCACTTATAAATTACATTAACACACTTCAAACACTACAATTTTAAAAATACAAACCTTAGCTCCTGCAGTTTCAAAAATATAAGTTTTAGTCCTTGCAAAATGGTAGTTTGACATATCTTTTAAATATTTAACCGCAGTGACTAAAGTTTTGTATTTTCAAATCTGTAAAGATTAAAGTGTCGTTATAACAATCTGCAAGGTAGTTAGGTGCGATTTTTCCGTAAAAAAATGTGACAAAGTGAGAAAACTTACCATACAAGAATGATGATGTTGTTGTATGTTTTGAATTGGAATTAGGGAGGTTCAAAGGGCAAGAAGAGAGGGGAAGAACAGGGAGATTTTGACAATTACAAATCTCAATCATGTAGCCATCAGGATCATGAAAGAAGAGCTGATCAACTTGTATGCCACCTTCTTCAACAACTGCAGTCACATACTCAATGTTCATTTCCTCCAATTTTGTTATTACAAGTTTCATGTCTGAGCATTGGAATGATATGTGATTGTCTTTTGGATTTATCTTGCCTTTCTTTTCTGGGACTCTATCTGATGACTCTAGCAAATGTATCCCTATTCCATGGTTAAATAACCTGAAAAATTAAGAAGAAGAAAAAAATCATAATTAGAGAGTCTAAAAGAAAAGAATAACAGTAGAAAATGGGAGAGATAAAGATGAATTGGGCATACCAAGCTCCTTCAAAGTTGAAAGAAGAGGGTCTTTTGATCATAACAAACCCCAAGACTTGTTCATAAAACTTCACAGATTTGTTCACTGACTTGCAAACAAATGACACATGGTTTAATGAAAGCATTGGCATTGAAAATGATGACAATTTCTCTATCTCTCCAATATTTCCCATCTCTCTCTCTCTCTCTCTAGAATTCTCTTACTCTATGTTGAGAGCTAATGAAAACCACAATGGTATTTTATAAAGGCAGAAACTTGCAAGTTGAATTAATGTGAGTAGGTATATTATTATATTGGTTGGTAAGTTAGTTAATGTTATGAACAAGAAGTTAAAATTACAAGGAATTAAGGATTAGCAATTTCTTAAAATAAAAAATAAAGTAAATTCATCAACTAGACAATTAAAATTTGCTTAGTTAATTAATGTTGTATAATTATACAATAACGTATTTTTATTTTAGTAAATTAAGTCATATTATAATACATAAATGATTCCAAGTGACACAATGATGTTCCCAACAGCAAGACTTTAATAATTTATTTTCTTTAAATTATTCTAATGGCTATTTCAAGCAAAATATGATTAGGCCCTAAAAAAAAATTAACACTTGTTAGTGGTTTTATATAAGGATTAGTCTATTTCTACTTAAACTGTTGGTTTATAATTTTGATTTATTGATCGATTCAATGCAATCAAATAATGAATTAATTTACATCATTAAATATTATTTTGATTTTTAATATCTATCATGAGGTGAATAGCTTAAAACTTATACAAAAATTATAAATAAAAAATTTAATCAAAATAATTCCATTCTTTATATAGCATTAAAACATATATATTAGTGCTTGATGAAAAGAAAATATAATCAAAGCAAGCAGATAACTTTAAATATTTGTGATTAGAATAATTAATGGGTCAATAATATTGTGGAACCACATGTATCACTCCACTAATTTATTTATACAAAAGTGATAAATAATATTTTTTGGATAGTTTCTCTCGTATTAAATCTCAAACATTGATTTTTCATAATTCAAACACTATTAATTAATGTAAAGATAAATATATTTTTAAGGGACTACTGATTCATCCCATATATTTATACATAGGGGTTAAGTTGTATATCCTCGCAAGTGGTCGTTGGATTCGCCGATGTGTATGTATGGGATATAGTTGAAATTCTTGCTTTTATTAAATATAAATTAATGATTTTAATGTCATTTTCAAATCAACACTTCAACTTGCTGCTCTTAATATAAGTGTTATCTTAACGAGTGTCCTAAATGTACTCATTAAAGATCTATTTTATGAAAATTTTCACATCATTTTTATAGGAAATGTAAAAAATTATCAAAATATTAATTATTTTTTCATTTTTCCCGTGAAAACTTTCTAAAAATTGATCCTTACTGAATTCCCTTAAGACACTCGCTAGCATTTCCCCTCATATAATTAACCCAAAAAATATGAATTGAATATAATAAATACTAATTCGTTTATCGTTTTTTTTTCAATAAAATGTGGATGGCTCCACCTATAGGTGGCCACAGTTCGGTTCGTTCCAAAACCGAATCGAACCGTTCGGTTTTACGGTTCCAGCTTTTTGGAACCGCAGATTTTCCGGTTCGGTTCTCTATTTTTTAAGGGAAAAAAAAAATTTGGTTCAGTTCCGATTCGGAATCGGAGCCGAACCGAACCTTAAGGTTACGATTCCAAATTTTGTGAAACCGTAACCGAACCGTTTGGGGGTTCAGTTCAGTTCTGATTTTGGAACATGAATCGAATGAAACCGTAATTTTACGGTTCCATCCGATTCGGTTTCGATTCCGAACCGGAACCTTCCTATATTTAAAACCTCTTAAACAGATTCATGCCTTCTTCTTCTTTAGTAAACGTCTCCGGCTCATTCAGAGTTCAGATAGCATAACATAAATAATCAATTAAAAGGGATCAATCTAGACACTGTCTTTTATATACACAATCCAAATTTTATTAAATATAATGGAGTTTTAGTGTAATGCATCATTTGTTGAGGTAAATATCACACATCGATTATAATGAATGAACAAACTTAAAATATAAATATCGTGCAATCATATATTATCAAATTAGTTTTTGGGTTAAGTTAGACCCAAAAATTACAACATGTATAAAAGTCAGACTCATACGCGAATGAACCCATAATATCTATCCAAGTGATCAGGTCAGCTCTGAGATCTTTGAAACTTGAGAAGATTTTTATATTTTGATACTCTTGACTAGATTATAATAGGATATAAAAAATTGTCTCTTGATCATTAAGTTATTTCAGGACTATAATAATAAAAAAAAAAAAACATGACGGCCATAGGTGGGGCAGGCAAGGCCGGCCCTGACATAAACCCGACAAAAAGATCAGCATGCACGTGAAGAGAGTATTGAGGAAAATATTTCACATGAGAATTTTTTTTTTTTTTTTTGAAAAACACATGAGAACTTGAGATGAATCAATGAATTTAAAATATAAATATTAGAAAATCATCTAGTAAATAAAAATAATAATACAGTATACGCTAAGAGAACTAGAGAAGTAAATGCAAATTTTAATTTGTCGTTTTATAACAATATCACAATTCACAAGTGTAAAAAAAAAAATTAATAATAATAATACTTCACGTGTTTTTCATGACAAAATTTGCTATTGTTCATTCCTGTCGGTTACTCGGTTTGCTTTTAAATAAAAGCAGGTGGCGGGGATATTTCCCATACAATTTCAGTAAACTTACCCCACTTCATAAATATAATTGATTATAAGAATTTTTCATATTTTAAACAAATTTAATTTAAATAGAGAAAAATTTAGACAAATTAATGAATTAAATCTTTTTATTTTGTGATAGATAATTTTAAAGTTACTTTAACATAATATTAATTTGACTATTATACTGTTATTACTTATTAGAAGTAAAAAAAATAAATTGTTTTATTCTAGATCCATGAAAAATTATACGATAAAGGTTTTTTTTTTTTTTTTTTTTTTTTTTTTTTTTTTTTTTAAGTAGACTTCATAACCTAATTAGACTAGAAAAATAAATATGACTGAATTGCATAATATTAACACGACTGAAAAAATCTAACTTAATATACTAATACCACTTAACTAAGTTAATTTAATTTGACCTAAATTATACTTTAACAAATCATCTCCCCTCAAATTATAAACTTGAGAAATTAGAATCTTGAAACTTGAGATTAACATTTTGAGTCTCTGAGACTTGAAAGAAAACTTAAAACTGTAGAGACTTGAGAGTTTTACTTATGAAACCTGAATGAGACTTGAGAGTAGGCTTAGCAATGTGACAGGGTGGGACGAGATTTACCAATCACCGGTCTATCCAATCTTGTCTCATTTTTTATTTTGAGACAAAAAATTCATCTCAATCATATTCCGCTAAATATCCGCTTGCTGGCAGAGACGCAATGGGACGGTCAAACTCTGTTAGTGAGAGTAGTAGCAGCGGTAGCGCCTGCTGGTGAGGGGCTGCAACTGTGATTAGTGAGGGGTTGTTGTGACTCACGAGGCAGTGAGGGCTCCCTGCTATGTGTAAGTAGCATAAATTTAACAACCAATATATTTCATGAGATATCATGTCACCAAGATATTTTGTTCGTGTAATTGACTAATTATCATATTAATACAATAATATCGATAAATCCGATAGGTCCGATTATTCATGAAAGCAAAATCATAAAAGATAGATTTATGATATTTGTAAAACGGTCTCAATTTGAAATTGTAAAATCTTTGACACTAACGAAGTCGTTCCAAAAAATCTATATATATTGTTAAGGAATATGGAATCAATATCTAAAATAGAATTCCTATTATCATTAGAATTTATAGTTTTATTATATTTCCGTATTAGATGAAGATTTCCTATATTCATTATTATTGTTCATAGCAATATGATTCCTTTTCTATTTGTTTTCTATGTAGCCTATATATAGGTCTTTACCATTGTAAATTCATATAGAGTAAATTCAGACTTTTCTTTCATTATCTAACATGTATCAGAGACCAGGTTCTGATTTTTCTAGTTTCACTCTCTCTAATTCTCATCGGCGCGTGGGGGATCACGGCTACCATAATTGCGTGACCCTCACGCGCCCCCCAATTGCCAACCACCACATTGCTTTTCCCATGCGCCACCCTTTCATGAGTGCTTCACCTATCATGAGCCACCTCTTTCTTTTGTCTTTTTCTTGCCAATTTTCTTCCTGATTTGGAAAAATTTGTCACTCTTATTTCTGGTTTTCTATTTTCTTTCGTGGTTTTCGACTCTCTTTCGGGATTTCGCTCCTTTTCCGGCTTCGGCTTTATTTCGGGATTTCGCTCCCTTTTTCGGCTTTGGCTTTATTTCGGGATTTCGCTCCCTTTCGGGCTTCGGTTCTCTTTCAGGATTTTGCTCCATTTTTCGGCTTCGGCTTTATTTCGGGATTCGCACCCTTTTGGGCTTCGTCTCTCTTTCGGGATTTCGCTCCCTCTCTGGCTTCGGCACTCTCGGGCTTCGGCACTTTTTCGGGATTTCGCTCCCTTTTCGGCTTCGGCATCTTCTTGGGCTTCGGCTCCCCATTCGGGCTTCGTAGGTTAAAGATGTCATGCTTCGGCATCATTTTGGGCTTCGGCTCCCCCTTCGGGCTTCGTAGGTTAAAGCTCTCCGGCTTCGACATCCTCTTGGGCTTCGGCTCCCCTTTCGGCTTCGTAGGTTAAAGCTCTCCTGCTTCGGCATCATTTTGGGCTTCGGCTCCCCCTTCGGGCTTCGTAGGTTAAAGCTCTCCTGCTTCGGCATCATTTTGGGCTTCGGCTCCCCCTTCGAGCTTCGTAGGTTAAAGCTCATCCATTATCTCAAGGTTTCCAGCCTCCAAGTTTCAAGATTTCCAAGTTTCAGAACTCCGCTCTCCGATTTCAAGATGCAACCTCAGCTTACTCTTTCGTTACCAGCTGAGTTTGAGGGGGGGTTAAGGAATATGAAATCAATATATAAAATAGAATTCATATTACCATTATGATTTATGGTTTTATTATATTTCCCTATTAGATGAAGATTTCATATATTCATTATTATTGTTCATAGCAATAGGATTCCTTTTCTATTTTGATTTTCTATGTAGCATATATATAGGTCTTTACCATTGTAAATTCATATAGAGTGAATTCAAAACTTTCTTTCATTATCTATATATATATAATATATATAATATATATATATATATGGATATTTGATAACAGCATAGTAGTTTCCATGAGAAGAACCCACAAATATATTAATTTTATTGCTTGATTCGTTTATGGCGATAATAAATACAATATTAACTCATTAAAATTTTAATTCATAATAGATTAATATAAATCCTAATCCGACCGAACTCCTAATAAAACAAATGGTCATGCTAATAAGTGTCCTTATGTCACTCATTAAAAATACATATTTGGAAAGTTTTCACATCATTTTTTTGGGAAATGTACAAAATTATCAAAATATTAATTACTTTTTATTTTTTCCATAAAAACTTTTCAAAAATGGATCCTTAATGAGTATCATTATGATACTAATTAGCATTTCCCTAAAACAAATAATACTAATAGGATGATTATTAATATCTCTGCTTTAAATACAAACTCTAAAAATATTCTCTTGTTATCCATATCTAACAAAATCTTTGATAGGTATTTTATTTGTGGGTATTTTGGTAATTTTACCTCATTTTGGGTAAAAGTAGTCAAATTTTTTTTTCCCCTGCAAGAAAAACATGGTTAAAATAATGGTAGGCCCTTGGATTTGGATTGTTATTGTTGTTGATAGGTTGAAGAAACTTTACACGTGTACATGACATATAAATAAGATTCATATTATTTTTCATTTTTATTATCATTCTTGACACTGGATAAGAATTGCTGACGAGCAATGACTCGTAACTGATATAGAGATGGGTGGGAAAATCTTTTATCTTTGTTTTTTTTTAAAAAAAAATTATTGGAAATAAAATATTTTAAATAAAAACTTATGTAATATTTATACTTGTAAATTTGGAGCTTTATAAGAGGTGCATTGAGCAGGGGCAAAAAATGTCGAATTCTAAACAAGTTTCGCGACGATTTTTCTTTCAAAAAAAATCATGTCGAATCTCGATTTTTTATCTTGAAAATTTTTAAATCTTAATCGAGATTTGATACGATTCTTTGTCTCAATTTAAAATTATATGGAATTTGAAAAGATTTTTATCCCGAATTCATAATTAAAACGGGGCCTGGATTTGAATTCTGATCCATCCCGATAGATTGCCATACCTAGCATTGAATATAAGTTTTCTCATTTTTAAATATAGATTTAAAGTCAAATAATGATTTTTAATTATGATATAGTGTTACATCATAGCTAAAACAATGTTTATTAGCTTTATAATTACATTCATGGGCGGACCCATTTGAGACCCAACAGAGGCTGAATAATAAAGCTAGGTTTATATTTTCATTAATTTTTTAAAAATATATCTAAGGATATTTATTTGTTAGGATTGAAATATTCTTTAAATATCCCAACTAAAACTACAAATAATAAAAGAAATAAAAACATCATTTACAATCAAGGGAATTAAAAAAATTCATTAATCTCTAATCCCTTAATCTATTGTCAAACATGAAGTTTACCGTAGAGATTGTCCACAACAAATATAATAGTGCATTTACGTACTCGTAATCGGAACGAGATGGAATCTAAATGAGATAAAATTAGAATGGGCTGGAATCGGGATGGTAAATCAAGATTGGAATCAATTGGTTACTTAACTGTGGATTCGTAATCGGAATGAAGTAATACTACCATTGATATGTTTACTTTATCTAGTAATAGGAATGAATTGTTAATAATTTACAAAATATCATTAGTTATAATTACATGTTAATTTATTCATTATTCATTATTATTTTATTTTATTAAATTATTATTTTATTAAAATATTAAATTATTATTTTATTATTAATTATTGATTAATTGTATTTATTATTTATAAATTAGGTATTAATTAATTATTAATGTATTAAATTACTAAAAATTAATTTACTAATTTATTAAATTATTATTTTATTAAAATATTAATATTATTTTACTATTAATTATTAATACATTTTATTTATTATTTATAAATTATTATTAATTATTCAATAATTTATTAATTATTTTATGAATAATCTTCTAAACATATATAGCACAAGCTCACAATTTCCCTTTGATAAACATATATAGCACAAGCTCACAATTGATAATCAACCAATAAATTTAAAGAGAAATATCATGCTCAACAATCTCCTTCATTATCATTTAAAACACATGAACACACAAGGAGTTATAGCAATTAAATCATTCATAAAAGATTTTCATACAATATCTCCAACGATTCAAATAATTAATTATCCAATATGATCAAAAGATATCAATAAAAAAAAAAAAAAAAGTTCATAGCCAAATATACTTATATCAAAATAACACATAAGCTATGACACTCATTTTTCATTTATGATAAATAATTATCAATACATCATTTAATCATGTGATCAAATATGAATATTCTTAAAAGAAGAATATGCATACATTTTCATTTATTCGTAAAGTCATTAGTTGACTTTCAAGATGGAAAATACTCATTTTAACAATCCAAATCAAATTATAATAATCATTATACAATTAATCTCAAAATCATTTATACAATTTAAAAATCAAATCATGGATTGAAAAATCTCACATTCTTCAATTCTCGACAAAATAAGATCTTAAGACATTTTAATCAATGAAATCATTCAATAAGTCGTTTCTCGACAAAATAAGATCTTAAGGCATTTTAATCAATGAAATCACTCAATAAGTCGTTCAATCATATACAATTAATCTCAAAATCATTTATACAATTTAAAAATCAAAACATGAGATTGAACACATATATGACACTTTGTGCTTATAATCATAATATAAAGCATTTAAGTACCATGAATTGCATATTTCAAACTTTATCCAAAAGCATCACTTATAATTCAAATAATTCATTTATAGATGCTTATCATGCCAAGTGAATATATTAGTTTATAAGTGATTGCCTAGTAACTATGCAATATGATGAATAACTAATCCATAAGATTTTGAGAATAAAAATTTTTATATCACCACTCCCTTAAGGAGTGTGCGAGATTAATCTCGTTTTTTAGGTTGCACTTGGTATTCTCCTTATTGAGCTCTTTCCTCATTTTATGTTGTGTCTTTGGGATCATTTACATTCCTCGTTAATTGCTTTCTCAAAGTTTCAACTACAAAATCATTCAAACATATTCGATACCCAAATTTTCTTGAGTACATGAGGGTCAATCTTAGTTTCTTTGGAAACCCAAATAACATTCACATTTTTTCTTTTTAGTCTAACAATCAAAAATTTTGTGACCTTTCATATTACATGCATGGCATTCAACATTTGATTTAATGACTTTAGATGCATGTGCATTTGATGAATGTGTATATGAATTAGTGTCTTCACAAAATAATTTTTCAAATATTTTTGGTTCATGTGAGGCTTATATCCTAATCCATATTTTCCAATGTCAAGCAAATCATCATTTTCAATTTTCAAAAATTCACAAGCACGTGATGATTTAGAAGTAGATGCTTCATTTTACAAGTTCTCTACACAATGTTCATGCTCTATATTTAAACACATGTTCTCATTTTCTAAAGTTTGAATTTGTTCAATAAGATATGAATGCTCATTTTGTTCAATCATAACATCATTTTCATGTTTGGCCTTTAAGCAAATATTTTCATTATCTAAGGCATGAATTTTATTCATGCATGATGCATATTCATGTTGAAGTATTGTATGCGCTTTCTTAATCAATTCACATTTCTTTCTAAGAGCATCATATTTATCATGAAAATCATTCAACATGTCAAGCATTTCATCATAATGGGAAATTTCATTTTCACAAACAATAATGATTTCTTTTCCGATTCCTCTTTATGATATTCTATAGCCATGAATTCTAAATTACAAATTTCATCATTTGATGAGTAAGAATCAATTTTGCATTCATTTAATTGACTATTTCCCTCATTTAGCAATTCTAATGATTTTCATAATTCATAAGCATTTGCAAATTTGAGAATCATATTTATTATACTTTTATTTATTGTATTGTATAACAATTCAATTATATTTGAATTTACCGAAGTTATTCGCCCGTCCATGATCTCTAAATATCCATCAATTTCGTAGGCGAGCAAAAATGTGATCATCCTATTTTTTCCAATATATAAAGTCTGTTCCATCAAAAAATAGCGGTCTATCGGGGGTTACACCTTCGATGAGATTTGTCGTGTACCTTATAGATGCCATGATCTATTCTCAGATGATTAAGTCTTTGTTGAGAAACCTGCTCTGATACCAATTGAAGTTATCTACAAACATTGACACAGTGTATACCCAAGAGGGGGGATTGGGTACGTCAAAAATAATGCGGAAAAAATCTTTTCAATATTAAGCTACTTAATTAGTAGCTTTACCGATTATACTTATAATTTAATTTCCGCAATTAATATATTGAACAATGGATCTAATTAATTTATCGATTATGAACAATAAATAAAATATTAATTTTACTTTAATTGTCCAAAAATGATTATCAACATTAATTTTAACAATGAAAATTTATTATTTGATATGGAAAGATAATAAAAAACTTGCAATAAATAAGTGAGATAGAGATAGAGAAACTGATACCGGATTTATAACAGTTCGACCAACTCCTTACCTACATCCACTATTCTAAGCCACGATTGAAGTTTTCCACTATGTAAAATGAATCTACACTTCACAACAAGAGTTTTATGGGCTCACTCACAAATCTTTAATGGGGTTTTCTTGAAAGGCTCCTTAACCTTAAGCTTCAACAAGCTCTCAACACCTTATAGTTTTTGCCAACTCTCAAGCATTACAGTTTTGAATTTTCAAGATTTCATAAACCTTTATACAATGATGAAGAATTTGAAACAAATGTTTCTTACAAATAAGCACAAAAATTTCTCATCAATAAGTATTATAAAGATTTTGCAAGTGTGAGAAATACTCAAATGTAATCAGCTCTCTAAAATGAATATGAAGATGAAGATGAAAAAATTGAGCTTTGCAATTTTGAGAGAGAAAATGATTTGAAAATATTTGTAAACTCTCAAGAATATTTTGACATGTTTAGAAGATGAACATATGTGCAATAGGTGTGTTTAAAGTGAGAAAAAATGGTCAATTTATAGATTTTGTACAAAACTAGTCGTTTATAACTGTTATAGTTAAAACAGGGAGACTGGTATATGAACCGATATGTCGGTCTCTGATACCAGTATGGTTACTGGTATATAGTGTCCCGATTCCATAATATGTGTAAACTTAATGTCTCACCGGTATAGGATCGGTATGCCGGTTCAAGAGGCCAAAATGTTGTAGCAATTCTGACAGCACTCAGTATTTTGACCATACCTTAATCTAGAAAATTCCAAATCAAGCTCCGTAAAATTTTACATAAACTAAACACATAAAGCTATCATCTATAAAAAAAAAAATTCAGTCTCAAAAACCTTAAATTGAATTTTATGAAATTTTTCTAAAGTGATAGGTTTGCAGAAACGTTCATCCTTGAACATGTTATAGTAATATGGCTCTAGCATTAGTTTTAGATATCAGAATTTGTGAGCTGCTTGATTCGTAGCAACCTAGTGGCAAAAATCTATCTAGTGGTATATCATTTGAAAATCAATTCATTCATTTACTAATTTTTCTAAGATTTTTTAGATGTTCTTGATTAGGGGTGGCAATTTGGGTCATGATTTATTTATTTGTTCGATTCGATTCACTTCGCTTTAAAGTGAATACGGGTTTGAAAAAATGGATTCGTTTAATAAATGAGTCAATTCGATTCGATTCGTTTATTAAACGAATTGAATACGAATTTAAAGCTCATTGATTCGTTTATTCATTTAAGATTCGTTTTATTATTTTTATTTACTAGTTCTTGTTAATTTTCAATTAAGATTCGAGAAATTATAGCTAATTACCATAGAAAAAGTAATATTTTCGATATTTGGTGAGATATTTTTAGTAAATCTATTAATTACATATTTCATATGTATATATTTATGAAGAATTAATGTAAATAAAGTGTGGTAAATTATTTTATTAAATAATATCATGACTAAACAAATAAACGAATATTCGTATTCGATTCGTTTAATAAACGAATCGAATACGAATCCTGATATTAGGATTCGTTTAATAAACGAATCGAATACGAATTCATCACATTTGGATTCGATTCGTTTAGGATTAGATTCAAATTCGATTCGTTGATTCGTTTTGCCACCCCTACTCTTGATGCATTGAAATTCATTTTAGTGAAAATAGTGTGCAAATGATTTCTTAAGCATTTTAAGTCAGTTTAAATACAAATGATGCAAAATGCATGATTTCTAAGAGCTATAAAACATTTGAATAAACTCTCTTACAATTAGTTTTAGTTCTTAATCTTTATCATTGATCTTCCTCTTGCTTGGCTCTTACTTTGGTTTTTTCATCTTCTTTTTGGCTCATTATCATCTTTGCTCTCTTAATCATCTTTTAGTTTATTTTGGCTCTTCATCAACATTTTGGCTTCATCATCTTTATTTTGCTTCATCAACATCTTTTTGCTTATTTGGCCTCATCGAACTTGATTCGCTAATATTTAGACGTTTTGACACCATCAAAATCAAGTCGCTAAAATTGATCATATTTACCAATGTCTTCATATCTTTGATCTTCTTATCTTTGAGCCTTTTTACTTCATTAGTATCATCAAAATCCTGATACCAACATCCAGCGTTTCCAAAAAAAAAAATTTGAGTCTGAAACCTGAAATGCTCTGTCTATTGTATCCCACTTTCCACACTTCAAAAATGGCTCCAAATGAAGGGAAGTCTATAAACAAAAATAGTTAACACAGTAGTAAGTGACATTATCAATGATGATTTTGAACCACAAATAGAGGTATAAATTGAATGGTCCAACATACGAGATTTCTTATACTATGAGTTATGTGGATGATTCAATGTATTCGAGTCTTACCCTTATTATTATTATTATTATTATTTTTGCAAAGTGATTATTCATGTGACTAGAACCTAAGACATTTTCAAGTCACAATAGAATAATCTTACTTTTACACTAAGGCTCAGTAGCTTGAACTAAACAGAGGCATAATTAGCTTAAACGAAAGAAGCAATCCTTTAGCTAAACTTTATTTATTGGACCTGAGTAGTCCAAATGCCCAATAATGTAAACTTATTCCAGAATATTCATTGGAAACAAGGAGGCATACTCAATAAATGGTGGATAATTTTTAACAATTTATAATGTGGACATGATGAGTGCCAGTTCAGTTAGGAGACATCTTTTGCCATAAGTTTTGAAACTATGCTTCGGCCGTTTAAGCATTGAGTGATTCGATCGGATTGATTTTGATTATTTTAAATTGATTTTGATTTTCAGATATTTTGACTGATTAATCGATTGATTTATAGATTCTCAAAAATCATCCAATTTTATTTTAATCTATTTTTCATTTTTTTTCATTTTTTTAAAGAGTTTTGATAGATGATTTTGTGTAAAAAAAAAAAAAAAAAAAAAAGGAAAAGAAAGAAGAATGATTTAGTTAGAAACGATAAAAAGAATAAAAACATGTTTCAATTTAAAGTAATTATTACTGAAATAATAACACCAATATCATTAATATATTACATTTTCTTAAGGAATGATAATTTTTTCCTAAGTATAACCAAATGGTCCTTATTCACATTGACTTAACTAAAAACTTTTGGATTTTTATATTCCTTCTATAAAAAATAAATGATTTTTTGAGGATTTTAAGAGATGAGTTTTTTTTTTTTTAATCATATGAAATATCAACTTTATTTTTTCTGATTAATAATCCAGATTATTTCCTATTAATCGCACATTGCACATGGAATAATTTACAACCGATTTCCTATTAAACTGCCCAATTCTAAAATATTTAGCATTACTCTAGTAATAAATAGGCGTACCAAATGGAAACAAATAAGATTTGAGAGATTTCTTAATGGAAGTAACCAAATGTTAAGCGAATAATGTAACTAACCAAGAGTTTAAAGGGCTAAACGAAATTACAAAGGAAAATGAGAGACAATTCCCATGTTTTAAAACTCTAAATATTACAAACCCATATTTATAATGTTTCCTAGTGATATTCCATCCTATTCATCCTATTCCCAAATGATGGAGATGTTAAATGATGTTATATAATTTTGATTTATATTAAAAAACTTATGATATATTTTTCTAATATTTTGATAATTTTAGCTTTTCCAAAACTCAATTCTTAAAAGAAATTGCAATTAATAATTATATTTTCTTATTATTAATCAAACACTTAAAAACTATAATTTGACCAAAATAGAATTTTACCATTTCACCACAGGTCAAACCACAAAACCAAAGAACGGTATCTTGAAAAGTGATATAAGAGGATAAATTTTCACTAGCACATAAAAGAATTGGAGGCCAACTCTTTCTTCAACTCCAATACACACCCAAAGGTCCTCCACTCACAGGACACCCAAACTGGAAAATGCTTAATACATAGACATACACATCAATGCATCTCTAATGTCTTTTTC
>SKCR01031401.1:0-16362 GCA_019454045.1 Zanthoxylum bungeanum | reverse complement strand
AAAAGGGGTTTAGGCGTGAAGGGTTTGGTGAAGGAAGAATGATGCGGCAATGGAGGGTGCTTAGGTTTATGATCGGCAATGGAGGCTTCAAGGAGGTTTTGGACGTGCAAGGGGCTTGAGAAAGTGGTTTGGGACGTGCTTGGGGAAATATGTGTGCTAGGTCTTGAATGGGGGGTGAAAGGCCTCTTTTTATAGGCAAGGCAAAGGGGAGGACTTTCCTAATTTGAATAGGAGAGAATCTCCTAATTGGTTTCTAATAAGGAATAGATCTCCTAATTAGGATTTGGGATGGGATTTGATTTGGTAATGACTTTATTTGATTTCTTTATTTAGGTAAGGATTTAACAAGATTTAAACATGTGATTAATGTGCAATTACCTAAATAAAGAGCAATGGGCGTGAATCATGGCCAATGGGCATAGGTTGGGTTTGACTTGGTTTGACTTGGGTTTACTTGGGTATTTGGGCATGGTTTGGGTTAGGTATGTGGTCTATGGGAGTTTTGGGCCTAAGGTGAGCTTAGAAACGGAGGTATACAAGCAACCGAAGCGAAAACAACGAGATTAAATCCATCAAAAATTCCATGTTCCAACTTTACCCTTCCAACGTCTGTTTCCCGCGACTTTCATGACTAAAGAAGTAGTTTCCTCCATACGAGACTCATCATTGGGCTAATGTGTAAAAATGCAATGCCTACAAGACCCCTCGGAATTCCATTGGTAGTATGACTATGTGTCTATGGAAGTCCGAAATCAGGGTAGGTGTATTTGGTCTTAACCTGAGACTTGCACCGCTAATACTTGCGACAATCAATATGCTTTGGTTTTGGTCGTCCAGGGCTTTAATCGGTTCTTGTACGCCTCTGCTGGGTATATTGAGAATCGTAGTGTATTGGGTGTGATGTCAAGATGGAAGTATCACTCCAGTCATAGTGAAGATGATGTCACGTAGGATACAGAGCTAATACTCTTAAGCACTGCAGTCATCGGGATGATTTCACTAGTTCATGTTCATCCAATTATAGAGACTAGTTACCAGACATCCGACATGTGCTTCGTACGGGGCATACACAATTCCAGCCCCAGGCCTAGCATGTGACATTCGATACTGGATCGCTATACGCAATATTCCGAATATTACGCCTGACAAAGATTTTATATTACAATAAGAATATTTCTGGAGAATTTTCATAGGCACGGTGCTTTGCTAGAAGCCAACCATGTCTTGTAAATCGCTAAGCACGTGGTACGAGGTACGCACGTATTTGGATAATTCGATGACCATATTTACTGCCAACATATTCAGGGATCTCTTGGATCACTTCCCAAGATTCACCGATGACAGTTGACTTAAACTAGAATTAATCTGGGATTAATTTAGAGAGAGAAAATTAATCTGGGATTAATTGAGGCTTTATTTAATTTGGGATTAAATGTGTTTGGTAGAGAGAGAACGCGATTAATTTGGAATTAATCGGTGAAATAAATTTAATAGTTAAATTTGATTTTTCTATTTAAATTATTAGTATGAGCTAAAATTAATATATCAGATATATATTAATATAAATTGGATTTCATTACGAAATTAAAGTTGGACTTTAATACGAGCGAACGGATTAATTTAGAATTAATTCGTAAACGGTATTCGTAATATTTATGAGGCGTCGTCATTTAATTAAATTAGATTTAATTACTTAGCGACGGAATTCGTTTAATCGAATTAAACGAATCCAAGCCGCGGCAAACATTCATAGAATCCATTTGAATTTTGAATTCAAATATGGGGCCCACTTCACATGTGGTAGTTGGGAGGGTAGTTGGCAATTATGCCAAGCCACCAATTCCAACTACCTTGGAATGGTTTTGGTGAAACCATTTACCCAACCACCTTGTTTAGGTAAAAGGGTAAATTGGTTTTACCAAAAAGGCATCTCTCTCTCTCATTACAGAACAATTTGGAACAAATTGGAAAACCCTAAGACACATTTGGGCGTGATTTATCCTCCATGGGCGTGAGCTTCTTGTCTTCCTCTCTTTGATTTTGTTGCAAAATCAACAAAGCTAGCACTTCTAGAATCTTCTAAGGTGATAGGGAAACAACTCAAAGCTTGGAATCAACACACAAAGGTTGGATCTTGGAGATCTCATTCAAACAACTCAAAGCTTGGAATCATCAAAGGAATATCTTGGAAACCAACTCAAAGCTTGGAATCAACAAAGGAAGGATCTTGGAGATCTTCTTCTCAAAATTTAAAAGCTCAAATCCATTCAATGTAAGTAATTCCACAACTTATAATGAATTTATGAACACCTTTTCTTGCTTATTAGATCCTTGGCATGTTCTAGGAACACTAACATGGTATCAAAAGACAATTTTAAGCATGAAACTTTTATGGGTTTCTTGAGACTAAAATTTTGGGCTTTTAGTTTTGAATATGATTTCTTCAATTGATGCTTTGAGCATGCTTAGATTATGTTAACTTAGAGTTGTGCATGATTAGATTTGAGAAAATTTGATTGGATCAAAAAATTTAATTTCCCTTAGTGTGGCCGAAAATAACAGTGCAGTCCACTGCAGTTTTATTTTTTTTTGTAACATCATTTGATATGTTTAAATGCATGTTTAAATGTTGATTGTTGGTTTGATTGGATTGGAATCAAAGTCAATAATATTTATGTTAAAATCAAAGAGCATGTTGAGCATGAAATGATCTGTTTTAGCTTCAATTTGTGTTACGCAAGAAATGATGTGTTTTAGCTTCAATTTGTGTTGAGCATGATTGATGGATTAAGCATGATTAATTAAGTTAATTTGTATTTTGGAAATATTGAGTTTAATTAATTAATCATGGCTAATACACTTTAATTAAAATAATTGTGATATTTGGAATATATAATATGTTAATAAGCCTTTAATATGAATTGGGTTAATTTGCTAAAAGGTGTATTTTGGCTTAATGGGCTTGGTTTGACCAAGTTTGGTTTTGGACTTTTGGATTGGATCCAATTGGGCCCAAAACCAATTCCATAGAGTCCAAATACATCACTTGGCCCTTTAAAGAATTTAATTGGGCCTAATGGGCCTAAATTAATTTGTAGGCAATAGGGTGATTCCTATTGGGCCTTGGCATTTTGGGTTTGACCCATAATGGCCAAAGCCCATGCCTTAAGAATTAATTAAAAGCCCACTGGACTTTAATTAAAATGACATTGGATGTTGTTTGGGCCTTTGAGACCCATTAAGATTGGATTTGGAATCCAAGTCTTTAAGGCTTATAAGTAAGTGTAAATATTTAATTTGGAATTAGTATTGAATACAAATAAATTGGATTTAAAGTTGTAGTTCAATATAATTCAAGAATACTTACTTTGAGTATTTATTCTTAAACGAGTTTGACTCGCGCAAATCAAATCGTTGTTTGAACATTGGATGGTCATTAATTCAAAGATTAATTAATTGGATTAGATTGATTGAATAACATGATTTGTATGAATACATGAATGTGTTGTATGAATAATGTATATCGGATGGATATTAGAAGGGTGAGGGCAATTTGGAAATTGTAATAAATTAGAATTTATTAAATTGGACCTGCGTGTCCAGCCTTTTATCTCCTTATTTTGTATTCTCTTCTCACCAATTCCCCTCAATGTAAATGAGGTTTCTTTATTGTATTATGTAATTGGGTAGAAGTTAGAATAGTTCTAGCCGGGGAGAGGAAAGGGAGTGATTTGTTCTAGGAACAATTTGTGACATATCCATCCGCATATCATTATTAATTTATTTATCGCGCCTTATTATGCTTTTAGAATGCATGCTTAAGGGTGTATGATGAGACCTAATCAAAGATAATAAATTGGTTGCCAATTACACGAAAAAACCCTCACAATATATTAAGCGTTTTCCTTCCGTTGAGTGATTCTACTCAAGATCCAAAGTTGGCATTGGTTTGTTGGCCAAAGTCAAGACCTTTGTCAATTGCGGATGTGTTTGAATCATGAGAGTTTTGTTCCATATCGGTGTCTTGTCCAAGTCGTGATTTGTTGGCCAAAGTCAAGATCACTTCTTGTCCATCGACATTGATTACGAAGCTTTCCATGTCAATGGGTCCCGCTTAACTGGAATCATTAAGCTTGTTGTGCCAAAGCCAAGGCTTAGTTGATTCAGAGGAAAAAAGGTTAGGAAAATATATTGGATATATTGGCATATATATGTATATATGTTTCGGACTTGGATGTCCACCTACTGGATCTAGGAATTGGATGAGATCCAATTGATCTTAGAGATCTACCTAGTTAAGTATCATACAATTTGTTGGCCAAAGTCAAGATTGTGTGTTATTTAACGGGATCCTAGCCCACTAGGAAACAAGGTTTCCCGAGTACTCAACAGAGGGTTAGAGGCTCGCCGAAAAATAGTGGGAGGCAAGTATTAATTTGTAAATTTCGTTTAGATACTTGCCAAACGCGCTCATTCCATTTTTCGTCATAATTTATAAATATATATATTAGTTGGACTAATATTAATTGTTGTTTTAATTAAACAGTTGGACTGTATTCAAACTACTTCATTTATAGTTGATATATAATTGGATTATAGTAATCAATATATTTGAATTTACCCTTCATTTATAGTTGATTATATAATTGGATTATAGTAATCAATATATTTGAATTTTACCGATCATTTATAATTGATTATATAATGGATTATAGTAATCAATATATATTTGATTTTAACCAATAAAATTGTAATTAGTTATATAGTTAGACTATAGTAATCATTACATTAGATTGTACCCGAAATCGTTGATTGGATAGTTAGACTATTGGAATCAAGATAACTGAAAGGTTAGTGTTTAAAACATAATCCTGGGTGAAAATGTGTTTAAACGACTTTAATTTTCAAATGGGAATAAAATTTCAGGATGGTCCTGGAAACTAATAAGTTACTTTATTTGATAAAATAACATATTAGGCCTAAGCCTAGAGTTAAGCAAATAGTAGAGCATGATCTTTGGAAGATTCATGTGATGATAACTTTAATGCTTAATCATTATACTTGTCAAAATGACTCATTAATTTCCTAATCAGAACTAAGGATTAGATCTTAAAGTATGATGAAGAAATTGAAGGATCTTCATAGGTCTATACTTAGATCTTAGAAGTATTAATTGCAATATTAAAACTCTTGGAGAGTTAATGGCTATGCTCAATGAGTCAAAGCCAAAGTTTGCAAATAGGGAAGAAGCGCAAGGCGCATCCTTACTTCGAATTCTAGAAGCCAAGGCTTGGCCAAAGGCTTCTGGATATTGAAAAGGGCAAAGGCAAAATCATTACTGTCTTCTAGGAAGACAAATGACAAATCCCAAGATGTCTGCTTAAACTGTGGCAAATGGGGTCACTGAAGCGTGACTGCCGTATGGACAAGGAGAGATGAAGGAATGAAAAAAAGGCAAGGCTCTGACTTTAATATGTTTGTCATAAATATGTTCACTAATAGTATTAAAATGGATTTTAAATACTAAAAGTGGTACATAAATATGCATGATGTGCAGAATCTGCTATGAGCAGGATACTGACTTCAGTTGAGATTAATCTGCGAATAGAAAACGGGACAGTCGTTTTAACCGTAGAAACCTAAGTTTAGGAACTACCCTTGGGGTGTGTACTTAAATTAGGAAACTGTATAATGTAACTAGTTTGACTAGAAACATTATCTCTATATCGAGTATAACTCGTTACGAGTATACCTTTATATTCTAGAACACTAAAGTGTTTTATTTTATAAAGATGATATTGAGATAAACACATTAGATGTGATAACAGTATTTTATTTTGAATATAAATAAATCTCAAACATATAATATGACGAACAAATAGCTCAAACTGATTTGATCAGATAAGACTTATTGTGGCAGTGTTGTCTGGGACACATTAAACAAGACTCGTATATCCACATTTTTGAAGAGTGGATACTAGGACGGATTTGATTCCATTCAAATGATGTCTACGAATCTAGTTTATTAGGTAAAGTACCTAAAATACCTTTTACTTGGTAAAAGTGTAAGTGCCATCGATCTGTTAGCCCTCGTTCATAGTGATGTAAGTGGGCCCATATCAGCTAGGCTAGAGGTGGATATGAGTATTTCGTGACCTTTACGGATGTGGCATCGCGTTATGGTTATGTGTCTCTTATGAAACACAAAATCGGAAACTTTTAGAGTTTCGACACGAAATAGACAAACAGATCGGCTAAAGTATTAAAACCATCACGGTTTGACCATGATGAAAATACTTAAGTAGTAAGTTTCTCAAATACTTGAAAGAGTATAGTATTCTTTCAATGAGGACTCCTCCTGGAACACGTCAATTTGACGGTGTGTCCAAACGGAGAAACCGAATTTTGTTAGACATGAAGGTTAATCATGAGTCGCTCTTGAGCTACCATTTTCCTTCAAAGGATAAGCATTAACAGTGCAATACTTATTTTGAATAAGGTTCCATGAAAATCTGTTAGTAGATTCATATTAGATATGAACAGGAAAGAAACTGGGTTTTCTCACTCCTGAAGATTTGGGAATGCTGGGCATACGTTTGGATGATACCAAACTAGAACCCAAATCGGATAAGTGCCTAAATTGTAGGTTATCCTAGGGAAACCAAAGTATAGTACTTATAATCTCACATGAGAACAATGTAATTGTTGCTCGCCATGCGTTTTTCCTAAGAGGAATACCGATATGCAGTGGTAAGTGGGAGGATAGTAAAACTCGATGAAAATCGGAGTAATACTGTTCAAGGCACCTAGTCCTTAATGGAACACAAACAGTTCATCAAGGATGAAACTGTACCACAATCTTCGAATACACAAGAACCGCGTTAGTCGGAGAGAGTTCAGAAAACAACCTGGGAGGTATTGGTTTCTGATCTCACCTCATAAAGATGTCAATCTTATTGAGGAAGACGAACTGACTACATATGAGGAAGTGATACAAGGTATCGACTCCCCATTATGGCAAAGTGCCATGAAGTCCGAAATGGATTCCATGTATACCAACTATGTTTAGAGACTAGTTGATTGTACCAGAAGGCATTGTGCCTATTGGTACTATATAAGTCTTCAAGGAAGACATACGTAGATGGATGGCCATACCAACGTACTAAGCTAGGCTTGTAGCGAAAAGGTATCGTTATCAACATTGTGTCGATTACAACGAAACCTTTTACCTGTTGCCATGGATAAATCCATTTGGATAATGCTTGCTGATGCTGCATGTTTCATTCATGAAATATGGCAGCTGAACGTCAAAATCGTTCCTTAAACGGAAACCTTTTGGAGGATGTTTATAACATCCTGACGGTTTTGTCGTACCAAAACTAGCAAATAAGATTTGCAGGTTATTCGATCCATGTATGGATTGAAGTAAGCATTGGGTTCTTGGAACTATCGTTTTGATGTAATCATAATGGTGTATGATTGATTCAAAACGAATATGATTCTTGTGTATATAGGAGGTTAGTGGGAGCGCACTGACAATGATGTCCTAAATAATGATGATATGTCATTTCTTGGAAATGATATTCCCATATTACAATCGGTGAAAGCTTGGCTTTCATGAAAATTCTCCGTAGAATCTTGGGAGAAACAACCTTTATTCTAGGAATAAAGATCTACTGGGATAGATTTAAAGTTGTTAACACTCTCTGAGAACTCGTACATTTGAAAAATGTACGTGACCTCGTGTCTCATACGCTTTGAGCATATGGAGTCACAAACAGGTCAATCCAAGTGATAGTCACTGGATTGATATTAAGAACATCGTTAGTATCTTAGAGAACTAAAGATGATGTCTTAAACTATGGAGAAGGAGAACTTGAAGTGACTGGGATCACTTACTGCAAGTTTCCTAACCGATAACAATAACGGTACTATACAGTTTGAATAACGGAACAGTGAGCTGGAAATCTTCCAAGCAAGATACTGTTACCAAATAAAACAACAAATGCGGGTTATTGCTGCGGCTGAGGCAGCAGAAGCAATAGAAGCCATTGGGTCGATAATAAATCTAATTAGATTAGATATAGTCTGTAGCAGCTGAGCTAGGCGTCAGCACAGGCTAAAGAATTAATGGTCTCATCAACGATCCAGATATATACTTCGACTATTCATCTGATTCGTTCAGGATCATACATCGTGACGATGTGATGATCGTATAAATCGCATCAGACGATAATCATGTAAATCCGTTGACGAAAGCCTTTCCTCAGCAGTTTGAGCGAACGTACATAGTTCGGGTGTATGACACTCGTGTGACTGGCTATAGGCCAAGTGGGAGATTGTTGGACAATTATGACCCATAGCGTCACTATTTGTACAGATCATGGTGTTGTTGTACAAATTAAACTATGTGACAAGGAGATTGCACTCTTATCATTTGTGATTAGATCACCTAGATGTATAAATGATAGGAGGTTCCTATGATTAGTTCCTGGATTGAGATGATATGAGACAGTATCAGTCCACGAAGGATTAATCATTAAATAATCCTAGTCGTAGTATTATCAAGATTGGACATCGATAATGTGGAATAGACTAGTATTACACTTGTGCGCGTTGTCGGAGCACAACGACATAGTTCACATATATTTAAGTATTGGATACTTATACAAGTGTGATAAGAGGTTGTGTTTACCGATGGTACGGAAAACAGCTTCGCTCTGGATAGACCCCTCGGAATTCCATTGGTAGTATGACTATGTGTCTATGGAAGTCCGAAATCAGGGTAGGTGTATTTGGTCTAACCTGAGACTTGCACCGCTAATACTTGCGACAATCAATATGCTTTGGTTTGGTCGTCCAGGGCTTTAAACGGTTCTGTGTACGCCTCTGCTGGGTATATTGAGAATCGTAGTGTATTGGGTGTGATGTCAAGACGGAAGTATCAATCCAGTCATAGTGGAGATGATGTCACGTAGGATACGGAACTAGTACTCTTAAGCACTGCAGTCATCGGGATGATATGACTAGGTCATGTTCATCCGATTATAGAGACTAGTTACCAACATCCGACATGTGCTTCGTACGGGGCAGACACAATTCCAACATATCCAGGGATCTCTTGGGGGCTTCCAAAGATTCACCGATGACAGTTGACTTAAACTAGAAATTAATCTGGATTAATTTAGAGAGAAAAAATTAATCTGGGATTAATTGAGGCTTTATTTAATCTGGGATTAAATGTGTTCGGGAGAGAGAACGAGATTAATTTGGAATTAATCGGTGAAATAAAATTAATAGTTAAATTTGATTTTCTATTTAAATTATAGTATGGGCTAAAATTAATATATCATAGATATATTAATATGAATTGGATTTCATTACGAAATTAAAGTTGGACTTTAATACGAGCGAACAGATTAATTTAGAATTAATTCATAAACGCATTCATATATTTACGAGGCATCGTTCATTTAATTAAATTAGATTTAATTATTTAGCGACGGAAAATTCGTTTAATCGGATTAAACGAATCCGAGCCGCGGCAAACATTCGTAGATCCATTTGAATTTTGAATTCAAATGTGGGGCCCACTTCAATGTGGTAGTTGGGAGGGTAGTTGGCATTTATGCCAAGCCACCAACTTTCCAACTACCTTGGAATGGTTTTGGTGAAAATTTACCCAACCACCTTGTTTAGGTAAAAGGGTAAATTGGTTTTACCAAAAAGGCATCTCTCTCTCTCATTACACAACACTTGGAACAAAATGAAAACCCTAAGACACCATTTGGGCGGTGAGTTTCATCCTCATGGGCTTGAGCTTCTTGTCTTCCTCTCTTTGATTTTGTTGCAAATCAACAAAGCTAGCACTTGTAGAAGTCTTCTAAGGTGATAGGGAAACCAACTCAAAGCTTGGAATCAACACAAAGGTTGGATCTTGGAGATCTTCATTCAAACAACTCAAAGCTTGGAATCATCAAAGGAAGGATCTTGGAAACCACTCACTCAAAGCTTGGAATCAACAAAGGAGGATCTTGGAGATCTTCTTCTTCAAATTTAATTTAAAAAAGCTCAAATCCATTCAATGTAAGTAATTCCGCAACTTATAATGAATTTATGAACACCTTTATTGCTTATTAGATCTTTGGCATGTTCTAGGAACACTAACACTTTTACCAAGTAAATGTGTTTTTAGGCACTTTGCCCAATAAACTTGATTCGTAGACATTATTTGAATAGAATCAAATTTGTCCTAGTACCCACTCTTCGAACTGTGGATATACGAGTCTTGTCAATTGTGTCCCAGACAACAATGCCACTTATAAGTCTCAACTGATTAATTCAGTTCGAGCTTTTTGATTGTCATGTCATATGTTTGAGATTTATTTATATTGAAAATATAAATATTATTATTCACATCTAATGTGTTTATCTCAATATCATCTTTATAAAATAAAACACTTTAGTGTTCTAGAATATAAAGGTATACCCACAACGGGTTAAACCCTGATATATAGATAATATTTCTAGTCTAACTAGTTACATTGTACAGTTTCCTAATTGAAGTACACACCCCAAGGGAGTTCCTAAACTTAGGTCTCTACTATCAAAAGACCTTGAAAAGCTTCGTAATCAATGTCGATGGACAAGAAGTGATCTTGACTTTGGCCAAAAAATCATAACTTGGACAAGACACCGATATGGAACAAAGCCTTTATGATTCAAACACATCTGCGACGGACAAAGGTCTTGACTTTGGCCAACAAACCAGTGCCAGTCTTGGATCATGAGTAAGAATCACTCAATGGAAGGAAAATGCTTAATATTTTGTGAGGGTTTTTTTCGCGTGTAATTGGCAACCAATTAATTATCTTTGTTTAAGGTCTCATCATCATACACCCTTAAACATGCATTCTAAAATATAATAAGGCGGGTATAAATAAATATAATAATGATATGCAGATGGATATTTAAACATTGTTCCTAGAACAAAACTCTCATTTTCCTCTCTCCCGCTAGCACAAGTATTACTTCTACCCAATTACATAACACTTCTAAAGAAACCTCATTTACATTGAGGGGAATAGGTGAGAAGAGAAATACACATAGTAAGGAGGTAATAGGCTGGACACGCAGGTCCAATTTAATAAATTCTAAATTTACTACAACAATTTCCAAAATTGCCCTCACCCATCTAAAATCCAACTGATATGCATTATTCATACATCGCATCCATGTATTCACACAAGCATGTTATCAATTAATCTATTCCAATTAATTAATCTGATAATTAATGACCATCCAATGTTCAAACAACGATTTGATTTTGCTCGAGTCAAACTCTTTTTGCGAATAAGTACTCAAAGTACGAATTCTTGAATTAAATTAAACTACAACATTAAATCCAATTTAATATGTATAATACTAATTCTATATTTAATTCCAAATTAAATATTACACTTTATTAATGTGCTTTACGACTTAGATTCCAAATCTAATCGTTACGGGTCTCAAAGCCCGATTAACATCCATGTCAATTTAATTTAAAGTCCAATGGGCTTTCAATTAATTTCTTAAGGCATGGACTTTTGGTCAATATGAGTCAAACCCAAATACCAAAGCCCATTTAAGGAATCACCCTTATTTGCCAAGAAACCAATTTAGGCCCATTAGGCCCAATTAAAATAAAGGTCCATTAAGTCATAATTGGACTTTATGGATATGGTTTTGGGCCCAATTGGATCCAACCAAATAGCCTAAACCAAACTTGGCCCAACCAAGCCCATTAAGCCCAATTACAACTTTAAAAGCCCAATTCCAAATTTAAGCCCAATTAATTTAATTTCAAAATTCCAAATTTCATAATTAAATTAACCAAAGTGTATGCCATAATTAATTACCCAAATTAACATTTCCTAAACACAAATTTGTACAATTAATTATGCTTATTATGATGAAAACATGTCCAACACATTTGAATAAAAACAATCAATCATTTTCATGCTATCACATTCACGGCATTTTGGGGTATTTTTCCAATTCAAAATTCAATCCAATTAAATCTCCAATCAACATTTCCCTATTGTTTCAAGTCATCCAATGATTAAAGAAATAAAAATACCATGACTATTAGGGCAACATAACTCTCGGCTAAGCCTAGATTTTGGGCAAAAATTGATCCAATCAACTTTTCATGAAATTGATCATATAAAACTTCAATCCAACATCATTCAAGCATACTCATCAATTAATTTTATCAATCATGCTCAAAATGATTTTACCAAATTTTACCCTAAACAAGCTTCATGCTCAAAATGGCTGAAGATATCATTGTTGGGTTTCTCTAAGGTCCCGGGATCAAATCAATCAATGAAACATATGTATATGAATACTGGTAAAAGCATGGCGGAATCATACTTACAACCATCGGTTGTGGCGACGCGAGGAATAACAAAACTTCAAGCTTTTCATCCATGTGGTTCTCGGCTTTCTACTCCATTTATGCTCCTCCATTTTCGGTCATGGTGTCCTCCAAGCTCCAAGCTTTGGGTTGTGTATTCCATGCTCACGAAATTAGTTCCCTATCACCTTAGGAAGACCCTTAAAGCGTGCTAGCACTCCGGAAATTTTTCCGCAACACTTCCTATGTTTCTCCTACAACTCACGGCATTTGCAGTGAAAATAGGGAAGAAAATGGCCTATGCCGAGAGAGGAGAGAGTGAGAGAGATGAAGATGTTTTTTTTGTGTGTTAGATAATTGATTTCCAAAATCAATTAAAACATATACCAAAAATTTTGAATTTCAAAAGTCAAAAAAGGTACAAGCATTAAAGCTCTCCAACTACCACCATCAATCACAAATGACAATTTGTCACATCACTCAAAGTGACTAGACATCACATCAATTGATTGACTATGATTTGACGCTTGATGTGACTGTGTGCCGCACTGAATTCCAATGCGATGCGCCCGCAAACACTCACGGGCTCAGGTCGCTAATTCCGATTAACGAATTTTCCGTTGCGACGTAATTAAATAATTATGCCTAGCAAAATTACTATTCATGTCGCTAACGAATTAATTCTAAATTAACTCGTTCGCCTGAATTAAAATCTAATTTCAATTCCGCGTCGAAATCCAATTTCGTATAATATATCGAATATATTATTTTATCGATTAATTCCAAATTAATCGTTCTCTCTCTTTATTTAATATTTTATCTGAGATAAATATCTACGTAATTAATCCCAGATTAATTTTCTCTCTCTTATAATTAATCCCAAATTAATAAAGTGCGAGTCATACGTCATCGGTGAATCTTCAGGAAGCGACCCATGAGATCCTCGGATATGTTGGCAGTAAATCTGGTCGTCGGACTATCCGAAAACGTACGTACCTAGTATTGGACAATTATGACCCATAGCATCACTATTTGTACAGATCACGGTGTTGTTGTACAAATTAACTATGTGACAAAGGAGATTGCACTCTTATCATTTGTGATTAGATCACCTCGATATATAAATGATGAGAGGTCCTTATGATTTGTTCCTGGATTGAGAATGATATGAGACAGTATCAATCCACGAAGGATAAATCATTAAATATCCCTAGTCAGAGTATTATCGAGATTAGATATCGATGAATACGTAAAAGACTAGTATTACACTTGTGCGCGTTGTGAGGGCACAACGATATAGTTCTCGTATATTTGGGTATATGATACTCATGAAAGTGTAATAGGAGGTTGTGTTTCACTGATGGTACGGGAAACAGCCTCGCTCTGGATAGATCCCCTCGGAATTCCATTGGTAGTATGACTACGTGTCTATGGAAGTCCGAAATCAGGGTTGGTGTATTTGGTCTTAACTTGGGACTTACACCGCTAATGCATACGACAATCAATATACTTTGGTTGAGGTCGTCCAGGGCTTTAACCGGTTCCTGTGTACGCCATTCTGTTTATCGAGAATCGTAGTGTGTTGGGTGTGAATGTCAAGATGGAAGTGTCACTCCAGTCATATGGAGTTGATGATCGCGCATGGATACATAACTGGTACTCTATAAAGGTTGCAACCTTCGGGATAATATGACTTGGTCATGATTATTCGATTCTAAATAGACTAGTTGCTCGTTATCCGATATATGCATCGTACGGGGCAGACACTGTACCAGCCCCAGGCCTTGCATGTGATCATCCAATGCTGGACAGAAATACGCAATACTACGTATACTACGCCTGATATAGATCCTTTATTCCTGTAATGATATTTCTGGAGAATTGGGGAGGCATGGCGCTTTGCTAGAGGCCAACCTTGTCTTGTAATTCGGTATAAAAACGTAGTACGAGGTACTTACGTGTTCGGATAGTCCGACGACCGAATTACTGCCAACATATCCGGGGATCTCATGGGTCGCTTCCTAAAGATTCACCGATGACGTATGACTCGCACTTTATATTAATCTGGGATTAATTAATGATGAGAGAGAAAAATAATCTGGGATTAATTGCGGAGATATTTTATCTGGGATAAAATATCAATAAAGAGAGAGAACGATTAATTTGGAATTAATCGGTAAATTAATATATTCGATATATTAAACGAAATTAGATTTCGACGCGGAATTAAAATTAGATTTTAATTCGGGCGAACGAATTAATTTAGAATTAATTCGTTAGCGACGTGAATAGTAATTATGCTTGGCATGATTATTTAATTAAATTAAATTTAATAACGACACAACGGAAAATTCGTTAATTTGGAATTAGCAAACCGAGCCCGAGATTATTTGCGAGCGCATTCGTGTTGCCCAAAGCGTCGCTCAACCACTCGATGTAAGTATTCCGCGACTTTCTCGATTTGTATTCACACCTTTTCATTGCTTATTATTCGATCCTATGGACCTAGAACTCCAACACCTAGTACTACATTTTTATATCGATTTACAAGACATGGTTGGCTTCTAGCAAAGCATCATGCCTACCCAATTCTCCAGAAATATTCTTACTGGAATATGTGATCTATATCAGACGTATTATACGTAGTATTGCGTATTTCGATCCAGTATCGGATGTCACGTGCTAGGCCTGGGGCTAGAATTGTGTCTACCATGTACGAAGCACAATCGGATCTCTGGTAACTAGTCTCTATAATCGGATAAACATGACCTAGTCATAATATCCCGATAACTGCAGCATATAAGAGAACAAGTTATGTATCCTACTTGATCATCATCTCCACTATGACTGGAGTGATACTTCATTCTCGACATCACACACCAATACACTACGATTCTCAATATACCCAGAAGAGGCGTACACAGACCGGTTTAAAAACCTGGACGACCAAAACCAATTATATTGATTGTCGCAAGTATTAGCGGTGCAAGTCTCAGGTTAAGACCAAATACACCTACCCTGATTCGGACTTCCATAGACACATAGTCATACTACCAATGGAATTCTGAGGGGTCTATCCAGAGCAAAGCTCTTTCCGTACCATCGTAAACACAACGTCCTATTACACTTGCATGAGTATCTTATACCCAATATATGAGAACTATGTCGTTATGCTCCCACACGCCTCACAAGTTAATACTAGTGTATTTCACATTATCGATGTCCAATCTCGATATACAACGACTAGGATATTTAATGATTAAACCTTCGTGGATTGATACTGTCTCATCTCATCTTAATCCGGAAATAATCATATGACCTTTCATCATTTATACATCTTGGTAATCTAATTACAAATGATGAAAGAGCAATTTCCTTTGTCACATAGTTAATTTGTACAACACTCATGATCTGTACAAATAGTGATGCTATGGGCCATAATTGTCCAACAGTTTTATAGGGAACTAAAGGGTTAGAGCAGCGGAACGCGGAATATCAGAATTTCTGATTTCAAAAATTTTTCTTGGATCTATTAAATAAACTTATTCATTTAATTACACAATACTTAAAATATGAAATTTTAACCCAAGAAATTAAATTTCCTACAATTACCGATTTACCCATAACTTTTACAGTTTGATCATTTTGGATCTTAAATTGTCAAATATATATTTAATTGATTCCAAATCAATCCCAAAATGATTTATACATTAAAATACAATTTGCAACAAAAAATCTCAATTTTCTGAAAGTGCCGAACAGCCCCAGTAATTTCCAGGATTTGCAATTTGGTCATTTTTAGTTCAAAACATGTCAAGATCAAATCCAATCAATCCAAAATTTAATATACATCGTATATACATAAACTTACATCATATATGAAAATTCCCAAAATTTGGAGGGTTATAACCCTAATTAAATTGCCCAATTACCCAATTAATAAATTCAACACTTTAATTCAA
>SKCR01031400.1:0-16352 GCA_019454045.1 Zanthoxylum bungeanum | reverse complement strand
GTACGACCTTCTTAACTCTCCTTTTACTGTTTAAGACATTGGGGACAATGTCTCATTTAGGTTTGGGGGAGAGAATTAGTTGATCAGTTCTAATTTTTAGTTTGTGTGTTGTTTTTATTTTTAGTCCAAAATTTTTTGAAAAATACAAAAAAAATTGAAAATTTTTCAAAAATTACAAAAATATTTTGCATATTTTGTTTTTATTCTGACTAAAAAGGTGAAATTGGTAAGAGATAACTGAGTAAGGAGTTTCCACTCCTGAGACGTATCTCAAACCTATTTCGAAACAAGTTAATTTTTGTTTATTTCATTTTGAATTATTTAATTTGTGAATTCTCCTTAAAACGGACTAAAAGGAATCTTCATATGTTCAGTTAGCAGATATTATCAACATATATAGTAACATACGGACATGAGCTAAAATTGAAAATTTTGTAATATTCAGTGCTCTAGTTTAATTGGAGGAAACATCTCAAAAAGCAATGGAGTAAAAAAAAAAAAAAAAAAAAAAAAAAAAAAAAAAAAAAAAAACTTATGAGATCAGAGTTATTAAGTTTGTAAGGGTGTTTTAACACCTAGTGCCCTAAAGCCAACTGGTTTGGGAGTCACTGCCCAAAGCTCGTTATATGGATCAAAGATGCTGCAAAAATATATATATATATATGAAGTCTGGGTAATTAAGTCCGTAGGGGTGTCTTAACACCTGGTGCTCTAAAGCCAACTGGTTTGGGAGTCACCGACCCAACACTCGCTACATAGACGGAAGATATTGTATATAAATAAAAAATAGAGAAAAATCAAAGAAAAAATCAGAAAAATGAGAAAAATTATTCCATTGCTATAAAAAAGGTGTGAAATCTGATAGAACTTTAGGACAAAAATATTACTCTCATATCAACTGCACTTATGACTGTTGTGGGCAAAAATGAGTTGATTAATATTTTGTTGGCTGTGTATATGGAGAATGGTAAATATAATCGGAGAATTTACTTATTTAGTAATTTAGAATAAAACAAAACAACTAGTAACTTGGAGTAGAAGTTTCACCTGATTAGTCACTAACATCTTTATTCTCTTTTCGCTTGTTTTTTTTTGCTTTTGTGTGCATTAGTTTTACTACCTTTTTACTTTTGTAAAATGTTTGTGGGTATCATTGCTGTAAACCCTCACGAGACTACAACTTGTCCACTAGGGACACCTAGGGGTTTAAAGGCTTGTTGCATACGCTAAATGCAACCGTGATCCCTACGAAAGTGGCTTAGTTAATTTATTTATGTTATTTTACTCTATGTTTTGCTCGAGGACTAGCAAAATGTTAGGTTTGGGGGTGTGATGAGTGGTAAATCTATCACTATTTCCCACTCATTTAACCGAATATTTCGTATAATTTCTCGAGTTTTGTGAACGTTTTGATGTATTTTGTGTTATTTTACAGATAAATAAAGTTTGGAAAGCATTGGAGGCAATTTGGGGCAAAAACGGACAAAAATGCGTCAATAGGGATATTTTGGTCTTTAGCGCGTCGCGACGCCAAGCCTTCCGCGTCACGATGTCTAAAATGCGCTGAACAGTGCTAACGTGCACCGGGTCCACAAATCAGAATCTGAGAAAAGTTTGACTTTGCTAAAATGCGCCGTGCCACGTGTCACCATCACAGCCGATCTGCTAACATGCGCCGTGACACGTGTCAGCATCCTACGGTGCCGACAGTCATCATCGCCAAGTGTGCCACATGTCATCCTACGTGTCTCCATGTCATCAGCCACGTCAGCAAGTCAACAAGTCAAAATTGCCACGTGTCGTGCCACATCATCATCAGCCAATCATGAAGTGACACATGTCGCAATTCTACGATGCCGACAGTCTCTTTCCCACGTCGTCGGCATGTCATCGCCACGTCATCGCCACGTCAGCATCAATAATTGAGTATCTAATCCTTATCTGACACGTGGCGGATAAGAATCTCAGCGAACAATCATAAGCCGCCACGTGTCACAATAATTGAAGCCCAACCACTCTGCCACGTGTCACCTTATCAGCTTATCCAGAATCTTCAAACCGGCGAACCAGAGCTTGCCACGTCGACAAAAGTTGGCGTAACGACGCTGAGGACCCTGGCGTCGCGACGTTGGAAGCCTACCGAGGCCTATAAATTGAGCTCGAGATTTCAGAATTGAATGCACCACTCTCTCTCTTATATTCTATCTAAAGAGAGAGTTTCTCTCTCTACTTTCTTTTAATTTTTAGTTTTTTAGTTTTTTTAGTTTTGTAATTAATTTTAATTACGTTTTGTTAATATAGTAATTTAATTTGTACTTTTTACTTTTTACTTTTTACAGTTTTTATTTACCATGAGGAGGTAACTCCCCCATCTAGGGTGAAAGGTAATTCTTTTACTGTTACTATTTAGATTAATCTCCCTTAAAAATAATATATTCACTATTTAAAATATTGATTTAAAAAGGATACCGCCAGATTGGTCGGTTGGTAATTCATTTTAATCTGATTTAAACCTGACTAATAAAGGATACCGCCAGATTGGTCAGTTGGTAATTTAATTTTGGTTCCGCCTTTATGGCTGGTTGGACTTAATTTGACTTAATCAGGTTACCGCCTATATGGCTGGTTGGAAAAAGAATCACAAGTTTATATATTATTTTATGGGAGATATCTAAATTACTAGTAGTAAAAGTAATTTTTTTTACCTTAGCATTTTATTTTATTGTAATTTACTCTTCAGTATTTACTTTACCGCATTTTTACTTTATGTCTTTTATTTTCAAGTTTTTACTAGCCCTAGTTATGTGTTGTAACTAAATTAGTTATCTGGGGTTGTGATGAAATCCAATATCATCGTTTTATAAGGGTTAGATTATAGCTTGGGTAATATAAAGATTTATTTATGAAGTCTTAAACTTAATGCTTTTTCATTAACTGGCCATTAATAAAATTGATCTGGTAAATCTAAAATGAACTAGACATAGGGATTTTAGGTTTCAGCCTTAGACTCAATAGCCCACGATCTTCCTTGAGGATAGATAACCCTTTAATAGATTTCCTTACAAGATAAGAATATACTTGTCGGGCGGGGGTAGCCATAATTGGAACTTAAACTTAATGAATCCAGATAATTTGGTTGACATAGACATATGGTTCAATTGGGTTAAACTGGGTATTTGAGTCTGACCATCGACAGAGGCTTACACATAATTTAGTGTTCCAGGTTAATAAATCAATATATTACCCAACTTTAAGATAATCACTTCATCTTTAAAATGATATTGGAAGAAATCACAACGCTAGATAGTTTTTAATATTGAATTTTCTTAAAACCTATTTTCGACAATTTTATTTACTTGTTTTTAGATTTAGAATCGTCACCATTTCAAATCAATCAATCAACTTGTTAGATATTAGTAATCATTTGACCTTATAAAATTAATAGTTTAGATATTAAGTCCTCGTGGAATCGATATTTTTATACTACTTCAACGATACGTGCGCTTGCGTTATACGTGTGTGTTTACGCCGGTCAAGGGCATACTCAGACATCCTGTAGATGGAACCGAGTGAAAGGAATTTGATGACATGTACCCCTGTTTCGTTGAAGACCCCCGTAATATCAGGTAAGGTCTCGCCTCCGATGGTTTTAACCTGTTTGGGAATATGTACAACTCTTACAGCATGTGGCATGTTATTGTTAATCCATATAACTTACCTCCATGGAAATGTATGAAGGATCCGTTCATGTTTATGTCATTGCTTATCCCTGGTCCACGTTCCCCTAGTAAAGATATGAATATTTACTTGAGACCATTAATCAAGGAGTTACAAACATTATGGAATGTGGGTGTGCATACCTATGATGTAGCTTCTCAATAGTATTTTCATATGCATGTCGTATTATTATAGACCATTAATGATTTTCCAGCTTATGGTTCATTATCTGGATAGGGCACTAAGGGATACATGGTATATCCAGTTTGTGCAGGTGAAACACCTTCGCAATGGTTACGGAAAAAAATAGGATACACAGGGCACATGAGATTTTTTTAGTTGAGTCATTCTTGGTGAAAACTTAAATTATTCAACGGTCAACATGAACCTCAAAGTATGCCCAGTCCATTATCTGAATTTGACATACTTTGCCAACATCAACATCTCAAAGACAGCACAACGGGGGAACATCCTAATAATAAAGATAAAAATCAAAAACATCAACCTGAAGAGTTGAATTGGACGGGAAAAATGAGTTAGAGTATTGGGGGACTCTGAGTCTGCGATATAATTTGGATGTAATGAATATAAAAAAAACATATGCGAGAGTTTATTGGGCACACTGTTCAACATTCTGGGTAAGACAAAAGACACAGTAAATACTAGATTAGACCTACAAGATCTTAGAATTCGTAGTGAATTGCATTTACAAGTCACTCATCAAGACCTTATTAAGCCACTTGCTAGTTACGTGCTGACTCAATCAAAGAGAAAATCATTTTATGATTGGCTGAAAATGGTTAAATATCCTGATTGTTATGCGTCGAATATTGGACGTTGGGTCAGGGATGATACGATAACTGGGTTAAAGAGTCACGATTTTCATGTGCTTCTTGAGATTCTCCTTCATGTTGACATTTGGCTTTATTTGGCATCAAATATATGCGACGTCGTACTTGATCTTTGTGGCTTCTTTAAAAAATTATGTCAAATGATATTAACCACGTCTGTTATTGACAAACTCGAGTGAGGAATCGTGATAATTCTATGCAAGCTGGAGCGAATATTACCACTTATTTTTTGATGTGATGGTACATCTGGTCGTGCATTTGCCATCCGAAGCTAGAAGGGGCAGTCATGTCCATTACAGATGGATGTATCCCATTGAGAAGTAATATTAAATTTTAAATATTACATTTTTAAATTTGATTTTGCATTAAAATTATTAATAATAAAAATTTGTTGTAATAACTGCAGGGCTTTGGGACAGTACAAACAATATGTGAAAAAAAAACGCGGCTTGAAGGGTCAATAGCAGTGGCGGTCTTAGTTAGTGAGGCAATAATATTTTGTTCGATGTACATGTAGAATATTGAAACTCCTTTTAATCGTCGGCCACGAAACTATGATGGAGATGACAGTAATCAGCAAGATATCACAGTGTTTCGTCAAAATTACAGATCGTTTGGAGCATTAGGTGTCAAATTACTAATAATTGAGGAAGCTCAACGTGCGCATTGATTTATATTAAGTAATTGCGACGAAGTACAACCGTACTTAACGTAAGTCTTGTCGGCGCATAACTATATTTTTATTGTCTTACATTAACGTAACTCATTTTTTGTAGGCAATATATTACCATGCTACAATGTGGTAGTGACCACAACGTTGATGGAAGACAAAAAAAAGAATTTCCTAAATGGTTTGAGGCAACTGTAAGCCCTAACATTGAGTTGATATTTTTATCCTAACAATAAATATTTAATGTTTGTTATATTAACACACAAATATTATCATGTGTTAGATAAACAACCAAATCTAAAATGGTCAACTGGACTCGTCCTCCTCGTTAGTTGCATTGGTATATGGTCCTCAAAAGCAGGCTTATGAATATAGTGGATGCGTTGTGAACAGAGTTAGATTTGATACCGAGTAGTGATATGTTTCACATGTCGCTCAGAATTATGGAATTGTAGTACCGGGAGAATACAGATTTGATATTGTTGACTTCTACGGAGTGTTGCAATCATTCATTGAGTTGATATACAGACCCCGACAATGTACAGTGTTATTCGAATGCAAGTGGTTTGACACAAATGCTAGAAAAAGGAGAATTCAATTTAGTAATCATCTAAGGTCAATTAATATTCAACGCTATTGGTACAAGAATGATCCATATATGTTTTGTACCCAAGCACAGTCTGTGATATATATGTCTGATCCAAAACTAGGAAATGGATGGATGGTGGTAGAAAGGTTACAACATAGAGGCATTTGGGATACGCAGGAGAAAGATAGTTTGGAATTTCAGATGAAGCACAAGTCTCAGACGACTTTGAAGTTCCTGAAAAGATATTTCATTTACCGAATAAACAATTTACTGGAAATATCACGTTAACCCGAGATGGTACATAAAACATTGGACAATTCCCCATTCTCAAATTAGCGTGGAAGTAGCAAATGAAGAATATGAAGATGAAGATGAGTTCGAGTCATTTCAGGAATCCTCAAATGCCGAAGATAGCAGTGACTAATCTAGTTAGTATATGTATAATTGATGATTAATTTGTATTATATGGACATATTAAATTTTGTGTTGACGATGATGGTTATTATTATTATTATCATCATGGATGGATGATTGTTGTTGTTATTGTTGTTGTTGTTATTATTATTATTATTATTTTTTAATTTTAGCGTCGAAATATTACAATTCGATGCTAAAAGTTAGGCTTTTAACGTCGATTTTATTTCAAAGCTAAAAGTAAAAAAATTAAATTTCCCAGAAAAAAATGCCTTAACTTTTTGTTAGCCGCCAACATTTTAGCGTCGAAATAGTCGACGCTAAAATGAAAATATTTCAACGCTAAAGGGTTATTAAAATCCTCAAATCGATTTTCTCCCTCACTCTCTACTTCTACGTGCTTTATTCTATTCTGCTCTCGACTCTCTCTCCGATTCTGGTAAGTGATTATTTCCAATTCTGAAATTACGACATGATAGTTGTAGATATGATTTTGAGACAATTCGAGTATAATATGGTGAAAAAGGAAAACATGGGTCTTAATGATGATGAAGGTGATTAAAATGTGCATGTGCATGATTTTGAGTCAAATCCTCCTTATGTGCTTGATCTCGAGTGTAGCTATGATACTTGTAGTTAAATGTGTGTGTGTGATTATGATGTGGCCATGTAAGTGTGTTGTGTGATTTAGGCCGTGAGGCCATTGCTGTTAGGTGATGATAATTAGTTATTAAGGATGTTGATAAGTTCATACGTGATGTTTTGGTGTTAGCCTCCAAGGGTTTAGGTTGGTTGTAGCGTGGTTAGCGTTGGTTTAGTATAATTGCATATTTTTTCATGTTGTAATTGCGTATATTTTGTGGTTTTCGTTTATGTCGTAGCAAGGCTGCTCTTGCTGCTCTGGAAATTCCAAGAACAACCTTAAATATGTGTGTATGTGTGATAGAATGATGTGGCCATGTGAATGTGTTATGTAATTTAGGTCGTGAGGCCATTGATGTGTGAGTGTTGTTGGTGTTTATGAGATTGTTATGAAATGGTGAGTATGATTTAGGAAACCCAAGAGATAGTTTGGTATGAGCATGATTTAGGAATCAGCATTGATGTGTGAGTGTTGTTGGTGTTGTTGGTTGTTTTTGATGAATCTGAGTATTTTGGCTGTTCTGGAATTTCCAGAACAGTAAGACGAAAGATTTGTCGTTGCTTGAGGATTTGTCACTGTTTGGCCCTTTTGAAAAGGTTCTTAAATTGTTTCTTTTCTTGAGGATTTGTCGTTGTTTGGTCCTTTTGAAAAGGTTCTTATTGGTTGATCACGATTCATGAGTTAATTTTTAGATTGATTTGGTGGATGATGTTGATCTTTTGTCTAAAATATAAAATAATGTTGATCGGAGTTGTCATAAATAGGTTGCAAGTTAATTTATATAGAGTTGCTGGAATTGCGGCACGTGGTTTAAATATAAGGTGTGAGCTGCTACACTGGTGGTTGGTTGGGGTTCAGGAGTTAATTTTGATATTGCTAGTGAAATTGAGGGTGTAAGACTATAATTCAAGTAGTGCATCTTGATTCTTATTTTGCAAATAGTACCAGGCAATCGCAAACACGCTACTTCGACTGTATCTACATCTGCAAGGACAGATGCCCCTGTTGGGGTCTCTGCGAGCACAGGTGACTCGAGTACAGTGAAGGGTCGAGGACGCACCCGTGGCCTGGGGTTGGTTAAGCACGTTAAGGCTTACGGCCGTATCCGGATAGAGATATCAGATGAAAATTTTCGACGCAAATTAGGTTTAGCGGCAAAATACTTAATTTTAGCGTCGATTCGATTCGACGCTAAAAACCTTATTTTTTGTAGTGTCTTTCTACAAATCACCATGCTTAATTGAAAAGAAATACTATTAAGATATTGCCAAGTACAAATCATTGGCGTCTATGCATAAAAATGGTCATACCAGTATACAAGGCAAATATGGTTCAAAAAAAATTATGATATACATAGTCTTACACCTATTTGTTTCTACTATTTTATTAGAGATTTTGTTTTAAGGGTTCAAACATGAGCTTAACACATGATCAAGGAAAATAACGAGTTAATATTGACCGTCGCGCAGACGATTGATAAGAATGAAGGGCAAGAGCGACCGAACGATTATAGGAGTAAGGGAGCGGAGCAAGGGTGTCCAGCAAAAGAATGAAGGTCATGAATTTCGCAAAAATCTTATTACGGTTTTCACAACTAGAAGGGAGCTGATAGCGTTCTTTTTGAGGACTGGGAGAATTAGGGGGTGCAACGTGGCAAAAAATATAAAACATAGGAGAGTGTTGTATGCGTTTGCTAGATTTGGAACAATTAAGGAAGCAAGGTAAATTGTTATTGCTAGGATTTATTTTGCAACAGGATCTTTATCATAAAAGTTTAGAACATAATTGAAAGAATTATTCGGATGATTCAAAGAGCTTACTTAATTTAGAATCCATAGATGCATCAGAAAATTCTGTCAGATCTGTTGATAATTTGCACTGGGGAAATCACTCTCTGCTCCCCTCTTTTTTATGGTGAGAAACTTACTCTCCTTTATTAAACTTCCATATTTTCTTTATGTCTTATGCTTTATGTTTCTCTCCTTCATCTTTATTTCTCATTTCTTTCTCTCGGCAATTGAATGCCATGAAGCATAATAATAATCAGCAAGCATGGTTGATGCTTACATATATATATAATTTTATCAACTTCACTATTTGTAATTGTTCACTCACGTGACAATTAGTATTGATGAGAATGACCTAAAGCTTAAATAATTAAATGAAGCTTATTAAGTAAGCTATTATAGGAGAGTGAGGGTGAGACCTTAACTCACTAATTTATAGCGTGTAATAGGCTCACCCATAAAAAACTCATAACATCTCCAAAGCCCGTTCTAATTTCCACACATCAATTAATATAGGGTCCAGCCCACTTTATTAGATCAGATAATTGGGTTTTACAATTTCTATTACAAAACCAATTATCTTAGCGCTTTATTAAAATCAATATTACAATTAATAAAAGCCCGCAATTAATATTAGAATGAAATATTCTAACATTCTCCCACTTGGGGGATATCAATTGTGAATGTTTTAATGCTAAAAATATTTTATGGATCCAATATTGGTTCAGAAATAACTCTAGTAAATCATTTCGTCCAATAAGATGTGAAAGAGCAGTAAGATACAATAGCATTCACTTTATGATCTAAAATTCATGTGCTATTTTCTCTATTTTGGTCACAAATTTCTCTACTTTATGCAGTCGAGGCACGCATGAGAAATCAAAGTTTAAATAATAAGCATGTATGTCTTTTATATCTTTATTATTTCAATATAAACTTTATGTGTCACAAAACATACCAACAAAGCTTTGTAACTTTATGCCCAAGCCAATGTTTATGATTGACAACCATCATAAGACTTTACATAATGATATATCAAACAATATATATTAATATCTTCCAATGAAGATGTACCTTTATAGATAATCATTGTAAAATATACAAAATATATGTACAAACATACAAACAAAATAACATAGAGCATTGATGCCTTCCACTAACCTATGGTATCAAAAGACTTTACCAAACCCATAGAAGCAACATGCTTTTCATAAACAATGGGTCGAAGACCCTTGGTCAAAGGATCAACAATCATATCATCTGTATTGATATTGTTGGGGTTTTTCTGGCGGCGCAATGAAAGAAATGCGGTTCGGGCGAAATCGTATTTTAAAATTTTTAAACTTACTAATAAATTATTCAATATCCAATATTAATATTTCATTCATATTTCACCTAAACATATTTATTCGATATCAAATAACAATATAAATAATATAGAAACATCGCGAAACTTTTACGAAAATATTTTTCCGCAAAATTGCATAAAACGCGTTTCCAACCAAACTGACCCACCAATGCACATGAGGGCTGCCCAGGTCATCCCCGATAGCACTTGGACATTTTGTGGGCTTCCGGATCAATGACCAACTCGCTGTTTGGGTAGCTGTTACCCGATAACGTCGTTTTTTGCTGTTTTCGAGTATTTTCACTCCGAAATAATTTCCGATAATTATTTTTCTTGGGCAATTAAAATAAAATAATTTATTCTAATTACACAGTACTCAAAAATATATTTTTATCACAAAAATTATATTTTTCTCATAATTACCGTGGGCCTCAATAGTTTGCATTTTTATTATTCTAGTCCTAATTTGTCAAATACAAATATAAGTGATTTTAATTCTCTACCAAAATGATTTATACATATCATATACATCAAAATACAACTCACAACAAAAATTCCCAATTTGTTGCAAATTGCCGAGAACACCATCATGTTTGAATTTTGATCAATTTGGTCCAAATTTGTTCAAACAAGTTTAGATGATTTCCAATCAATACCAAATGATTAGTATATCTTATATACATAATTATACAACACATATATGAAAACCCTAATTTTAATTTACGTTAAGAACCTTAATTTCTCAAATTAGTCCAATTAATAAAATTAACCAAAACTAATTCTTTAATCTAATCTCTACAACACCAAACAAGTCTCACCACTTTGAAAAAACTCAAGAATAATTATAGGTCATCAATGAGTGGCCTAAGAACTCTAGAATGGCAACAAGATAATCAAATGATAAAAATGTGCTTATTAACCATATGTTGTAGCTAAGAACAAGATCATCAAATGATAAACAAGTCTCACCACTTTATAAAAGCATACATCTTTCATTCATGCTTCCAAACAACCCAACACTAAACTAAAAGAGTAGAAAAAGATATGAACATCATATGTTGTAGCTAAGAACATAGAAATTATTTTTCCTTCTAAAGAAAAGTTGAAATTACTTACTAATTTGCAAGTTTTCTTCAAATTTTACCTTAGCTCTTCTCTTTTTCTCTCAAGTCTTTTTTTTTTTATGTTTTTGTTGGACGCATCAACATTAGGAAGCAAATGAAAAAAGTGAAACCCTTAAATACTTAGGGTATGACCGAAATTTTGGAAGAAAAAGGCAAATAGATATTTTCCAATTTTAATCAAATTAAAGAAAACAAAATCAATTTGATAATATTTTCTTTAAATACAAAAGTCAAACATTTACACTTTAATCATTTACTTTAATAAATATCAACTTAGATATTTTATATTTTTTATTACTTTAATTATTTAGCAATTAAATAATTAAATAATTACTTAAATACAAATATCCAAATATATGTATTATCTTTACTTTAAATAATCTAAATACATATATTAATAATATATGTCAAATATCATAATTTGACAATTAATTAATGTGTATTTAATAAAATCAAGTATTAAATACAAATATACATTAATTAAGAAATTACCAAAAGGCCCCATTTATGCATGTATCATTCGTTTAACCGTTAAATGATTTATAAATAATCAGTATTATTCATAAAAGTTTCCTTAGTGCTCTACAGTATATTTTATTAATGAGACTCTCTAGGTTCACGCATATCCGTCACCAAATCTAATTTCGTGTCCTTAATTTACCCACCCATAAATTATGATGACCACAGATAAACTCGCTGAATTATACAGGTCGAGGTCATCGCATACGTATAATCCCTCCGTCACAGATATTCATATTATTCCAGAGATATAGATATTAACATCAAATCTCTATAGGTATAATTTCATCGACGATTCTATTAGTAATCTTATAATATCACTTAGAACGCAATTCTACAGTGTACCACGGATCCATGGATTTAACGGATTGCTAATCCCATAATGAATACCTATGCTCTATGTTGGGTTTCTATTAAGTCCCAAGGATCATTTTCAAGCAATGAAACAAGTATGAATACACAATGAAATATGGCGGAATCATACTCACATTGATCGGATTGGATGCGATGAAGAAAATCCTTTTCCTCTTTGTTGAAGAAGCTCTCGGCCAAGGTGGGTATTTGTCCTCCATGTGTGCTCCAAGCTCCAAGCTTCAACAATGGTGATTCCATGCTCATGAGATGGTTTCCCTATCACCCTGTATGCCTCTTTGTGTGCTAGCACTCTTGAAGATTTTCAACAAACCTTCTAATTCTTCTCCTTAGCTCACGGTTTTGAAGAAGAAAATGGAGAGAAGATGTGTTTGGCCCTTCGCCGAATACACATGTGTGAGAGAGAGAGAAGATGTTTTTTTGTGTGTTATGTATATGGTTTTTGAATTTCCAAAAAAAAAAACAAATACCAAAAAACAAACTAAAAAAGTCAAGGCATTAAAGCCTTTTAACTTTCCAACCACTTACATCAATCAATGAATAGTGACTGGTGTCAATCACTCAAAGTGAAAGACATCTATCACTTGATTGATGAATAATGTGATGCAAGATGTGACTTGCGGGTCCCACTTCGATTCCAAATGCGAGTGGTTCCGCAAACACTCCCGGGCGCGGATTCGCTAATTCCGAATTAACGAATTTTCCGTTGCGTCGTAATTAAATCTAATTTAATTAAATAATCATGCCTAGCATAATTACTATTCACGTCGCTAATGAATTAATTATAAATTAATTAGTTCGCCCGAATTAAAATCTGATTTTAATTCTGCGTCGAAATCCAATTTCGTTTAATATATCGAATATATTAATTTATCGATTAATTCCAAATTAATCGCTCTCTCTCTTTAAATAATATTTTATCCCAGATAAAATATCTCCGTAATTAATCCCAGATTAATTTTCTCTCTCATCCAAATAATCCCAGATTAATAAGTGCAAGTCATACATCATCGGTGAATCTTCGGGAAGCGACCCATGAGATCCCCGGATATGTTGGCAGTAAATACGATCGTCGGACTATCCGAACACGTAAGTACCTAGTACTACGTTTGTACCGATTTACAAGACAAGGTTGGCTTCTAGCAAAGCGCCATGCCTACCCAATTCTCCGGAAACATGCTTACAGGAATAAGCGATCTATATCAGGCGTAGTATACGTAGTATTGTGTATGTCGATCCAGTATCGGATGGTCACGTGCAAGGCCTGGGGCTGGAAATGTGTTTGCCCCGTACGAAACACATATCGGATCTCTGGTAACTAGTCTCTATAATCGGATATACATGACCTAGTCATAATATCCCGATAGCTGCAACATATAAGAGAACAAGTCCGTATCCTACGTGATCATCATCTCCACTATAACTGAAGTGATACTTACATCTTGACATCACACCCAATACACTACGATTCTCAATATACCCATAAGAGGCGTACACAGAACCGGTTAAAGCCCTGGACGACCAAAACCAAAGCATATTGATTGTCGCAAGTATTAGCGGTGCAAGTCTCAAGTTAAGACCAAATACACCTACCCTGAATTCGGACTTCCATAGACACATAGTTATACTACCAATGGAATTCTGAAGGGGTCTATCCAGAGCGAAGCTATTTTTCGTACCATCGGTAAAACACAACCTCCTATTACACTTGCATGAGTATCCTATACCCAAATATATGAGAACTATGTCGTTATGCCCTCATAACGCGCACAAGTGTAATACTAGTCTTTTACGCATTATCGATGTCCAATCTCGATAATACTCTGACTAGGGATGTTTAATGATTTATCCTTCGTGGATTGATACTGTCTCATATCATCTCAATCCAGGAACAAATCATAAGGACCTCATATCATTTATACATCTTGGTGATCTAATCACAAATGATAAGAGAGCAATCTCCTTTGTCACATAGTTAATTTGTACAACAACACCATGATTTGTACAAATAGTGACGCTATGGGTCATAATTGTCCAACAATCTCCCACTTGGTCTATAGCCAGTCACTCGAGTGTCCTACACCCGAACTATATACGGTTCGCTCAAACTGCTGTGGAAAGGTTTTCGTCAGCGGATTTGTATGATTATCATCTGATGCGATTTATTCGAACATCACATCGCCACGATGTATGATCCGAACGAATCAGATGAATAATCGAAGTATGTATCTGGATCGTTGATGAGACCATTAATTCTTTAGCATGTGCTGAAGCCTAGCTCAGCTGCTAACAGAACTATATCTAATCTAATTAGATTTATTATCGACCCAGAAGGTTTCCATTGCTGCCTCAACTGCAGCAATAATCCGCATTTGTTGTTTATTCGGTAACAGTATCTTACTTGGAAGATTTCCAGCTCACTGTTCCGTTGTTCAAACTGTATAGTACCGTTGTTACGACTTGTAGTCGTTGTTGGTTAGGAAACTTGCAACAGTGAACCCAGTCACTTCAAGTTCGCCTTCTTCATAGAGTTCTCGTAGAGTATTAACAACTTTGAATCTATCCAAGTAGATCTTTATTCCTAGAATAAAGGTTGATTCTCCCAAGAATTCTACGGAGAATTTTCATGAAAGCCAAGCTTTCACCGATTATTTTATGGAATTTTATTTCCAAGAAATGACATATTATAATTATTTTATAGGACATTTATTGTCAGTGCCTCCCACTAACCTCCTTATATACACAAGAATCATTTACATTTTGAATTAAATCATAAACCATTATGATTACCTCAAAACGATAATTCCAAGAACCTAATGCTTGCTTCAATCCAAACATGGATCGAATAACCTGCAAACCTTGTTTGCTAGTTTTGGTACGAAAAAACCGTCAGGATGTTGTAAACATCCTCCAAAAGGTTTCCGTTTAAGGAAAGCGATTTTCCCGTTCAGCTGCCATATTTCATAAATGAAAAAATGCAGCATTAGCAAGCATTATCCAAATGGATTTACTGTGGCAACAGGTAAAAGGTTGAATCGTAATCAACACAATGTTGATAACGATACCTTTCCGTTAAAAGCCTAGCTTTACACGTTAGTATGTTGCCTTCCATGTATGTCTTCCTTGAAGACTTAAATAGTACCAATAGGCACAATGCCTTGCGGTACATCAACTAGTATCCAAACTTGGTTGATATACATGAGATCCATTTCGGATTCATGGCACTTTGCCATAATAGGGAGTTGATACCTTGTATCACTTCCTCATACGTAGTCAGTTCGTATTCCTCAATAAGATTGACATCGTTATGAGGTGAGATCAGAAACCCATACCCCAGGTTATTTTCTGACTCTCTCCGACTAACGTGGTTCTTGTGTATTCGAAGATTACTGGTTTAGTTTCATCCTTGATGAAATATTTGTGTTCCATCAGGAATCGGTGCCTGGAATAGCATTACTCTGATTTTCATCGAGTTTTACTATCCTCTCACTTACCACTGCATATAGGTATTCCTCTTAGGAAAACCTCATGGTGAGCAACAATTAAATTGTTCTATAGTGAGTTGTATAAGTACTATACTTTTGTTTCCCTAGGATAACCTACAATTGGCACTTATCTAATTTGGGTTTTAGTTTGGTATCATCCAAACATATTCCCAGCATACCCAAATCTTCAGGAATGAGAAACCCGATTTCTTTCCTGTTCATAGCTAATATGAGGTCTGTCAAACAGATTTTATGGAACCTTATTCAAAATAAGTTTTGCACTGTTAAATGCTTATCCGTTGAAGGAAATCGTAGCTCAGAGCGACTCATGATTAACCTTATCATGTCCAACAAAATTCGGTTTCTCTGTTCAGACACACCGTCAAACTGACGTGTTCCGGGAGGAGTCCTTATTGAAAAAAATACTATACTCTTTCAAGTATTTGAGAAACTTATTGCTTAAGTATTTTCATCATGGTCTAACCGTGATGGTTTTAATACTTTAGCCGATCTGTTTGTCTATTTCGTGTCGAAACTCTAAAAGTTTCCGATTTGTATTTCAGAAGAAACACATAACCATAACGCGATGCCACATCCGTGTAGGTCACGAAATATTCATATCCACCTCTTGCCTAGCTAGACATGGGCCCACTTGCTTCACTATGAACTAGGGCTAACAGATCGGTGGCATTTATACTTTTACCAAGTAAATAGTATTTTAGGCACTTTGCCCAATAAACTAGATTCGTAGACTTTATTTGAATAGAATCAAATTTGTCATAGTACCCACTCTTCGAAAGTGTGGATATACGATTCTTGTTTAATTGTGTCCC
>SKCR01031399.1:0-15292 GCA_019454045.1 Zanthoxylum bungeanum | reverse complement strand
TAATATGCATAATGACAATATCATTAATAAGGTATGAAATGAAATGTAGTTATTTTATTAATAAATAATAAAATGTACAATACATTATTCGGATTGGCTTTCCCAGCACCAACTCCAATAGCTTACAATCAATCTAACACGAAAAGTACCCATATATTAGGGATAACAATCAAGACATCCAATTCTGATTTAGTGTCATCCTGTCTCGTCTCATCCCGATTACTATTCAGGACGAATAAATCATTCCAAATTTCGACCATTATTTTTAATTGGGGCAAAAAATTATCCTAAATCTCGAATTGAATCGGATTTAAGCGGAGCAGGTAAAACCTCCAATTGCCCTAAATCTCCAAATCATCCGATCTGGATTTAAGCGGAGCAGGTAAAATCTCTGATTGTCCTAGGTTCTTACAAGAAATGTACTCATAGACTCGAATTCAGAACTTGACAACTAAATCTTAGGCCTTTTGCCATCAAGCCACATCCCTTAGGGACGTATCTCTATATCACTCATAGAATTTGAGTATCTTTATATCACTCAAATTCTAAATTAAACATATCATTTAAGATTTGAACCCGTGACATCTTACTTTAATTATAAGAATTAAATGATATTTTAGAGAGATATAATCCACGTATTTACTCTAGCGATTATGAAGAATTTATCATGTTGGGATGAGATATAAAGAACTAATAATGAGATCTAATCAAAGATCAAAGTCTTAATAATAAGGTGAGCATATTCAATAAAGTTATGTATAGTACATAATTTTAAGAATCAAATTAAACGAGGCCAAATGTTAGGCAATTTTCTGGAAGTAATTAAGCTTATCTTCTTTCTACCTTTTAATCTTTTCATTCCCATTGGACCAAGGTAAAATTTGGAAAGGAAATAAAATCTGTCTTATTTTGGGGACAAAATGCTCTAGTTAGGTTAAGTGAACCAATTTCACAATGATTTCACATAACAATTAGTAATGATATTTTTTTTTGAAAGATGCATTTTACAAAAATAAGGTCAGAAAGCTATAATATATTTCACCACCGACGTAATTCAACTCAAATAGTTTTTTAAAAAAATCCTAAAATTCGAATCTATTTAGAGCAAATTATTGATAATACTTCTATAAAATTATTTTTACGTACCAAGATTGTTTATAAAATAATGTTCATATAAAGAAGAACCAACCATACTACCAGAGTAATAACTTTCTTTTTCTTTTTTAAATAGGTTCAAGTCCTTGTGCACAAATGAGGAGAGATTTTTTGGTTTTAAGTTTTAATATCTAAATAGCGATCGTAATAGAATTGGTGTTGGTATATTTATGTCATATTCTTAACTACTAACGTATGTTAGTTAAAAAAGGAGCCATATAAAATAGACTCGGATTCGGTGTTTAGTTGAATTTTTACGACTTTTTATAAATTGTGATTATTAATTATTAGATAAATTTTTTTATGTAATTAAATTTTAACCGTCTATTATACATGAACGCGAGACAAAAGATTTAAAAAAAGATCAATATAGAAAAGATCAATATTGAATCCAAATTCATAAAAAATATTATTTCTATTAAGTATACATATATTTTATTGGAGAAAAAAAAAACAACAATAGCGTTAACCTCGTCTTATATGATGAAAAATGGATGTCATATTCGTGGACAACAAAATTTAAAATAAATTTATTTAATATATATATATATATAGCATTAAAATGATGACCTATCTGCCGGGTATGCCATGCACTTGCATTTGCACTTGCTTTTGCATATGACTAACAATAATGCGAATACATCATTTCTTCGATATGATTATTACTCAATCTCAGTGAATGTCATTTTGTTGCAAGGTACCACTGGATCCCAAAGATCTCTAGCTCTAGCTATAATATAATTATTATCTGGAATCGTTTGAGGGATTAGATAGATATACTTATATTATAATCCCTGTCGTATATATTAATACGGAAATCTACTCTCACATCGCAATAAAGATATGCTCATATACAGTAATTCTCGTTCAATTTTATCATCGAATCAATGATATGGCTGTCACTATCGATACGACGAGACTTGAGTATGTGAGAACTCGAACTCACATTACTACTATTGAACTACAAATACAATGACATGATTAAATGATTCATAATGTCAATATTATATGATATTCTATGTGCAATACGCTCACCTAATTCACGAAAATGAAGTATCATCACACATTAGATATTCATGTTTCCTTTTGGCAACATTGAATTGTGTGAGTTTTTATCCAATGTAATAATTGATTGATCTTTCTGTAAATAAAATCTTTGATATATATCCATTGAAATCAAGATGAACAAAAGTTCTCATGACTACTGGGTGTTAATTGAAATGTCAAACTATACGCTAGTTGCATTTATATCGCAAAAATGAAAAATAGTTACCGGTCAATTCAAAGTAATTAAATCTATCTTGGGTGGATAAATGGACTCGATTTAGAAAAATTCATCTCCAATTTAAGTGTCGTTTTTAAATGTTATTAAAAGTTTAAAATAGCCTAGTTTCTTAAACTTTAAATTGATGTTTTTATTATATTTTTCCCAACACAAGATTAAGTAAACAATCTATAAATAAATGTGATTTTTTTTTCCAAATCTGACCTATTTGCCAACTCTAATTAAATCAAATCCAAAACTTTTTATATTGACACCCAATTATATATCTATTGAATTGTTAGTCATTAAAAGCCACTTTTTATATAGTTTTACTTGTTTTTACTTTCTTTTATAATTTTGGAGCGAATAATGATAAATTAGAAGATTTGAGCGATACGGGATACAGAGACAACTTATTGGAATCAGACACACAAAGACAGCACCGCGGCACTAGCTTAGAACACCGCGATGCCAATCAAGAGGAAATAAACATTTTAGATTGTGAAGCATTGATTAGCGAAGCATAACAACAAGACCTTTAAGATAAGAAAGTAACATGAGAAAATAAGAACACACAAGAACACAAGTAATTTTATCATAGTTCACTTAGTTAATCACCAAGATATACATCCATGGTCAACTTTGAAATGAAGCTCACTGCCCTAAAATAATTATTTATCATTCTACAAACTCACACATTATACACATTGCTGCAATACTCCGAGTAATGTAGAAATGGCCAAAAGTTATAATTTCAATAAATTATGATTTCGTCCATAATGCGATTTTCAGGAAAATTCCCAAAACGTTTCCGGAACAATTCCGAAAATTCTGAGATTTTTTCCTACTCATTATTACACATTCAATTTAATCCAAAACACCTCAATTTCACAAAATCAACACTTTTGAACTAGATATATAATTAATCACATTAATACCTAATTAATTAAAAATTCATGTAATTAACAAATCCAAAAATACACCAAGGAGAGTCACCGCCACAAAGTTTATTTAGAACACTTCTAGATCACTAAGGAGTGGCTTAAGTAACTTTAAAATGACAATTTGATTTCCTACACCCTAATTAGGCCTAATTACACTAATTAGCCTAATTAATTTACTCATGTTATTAGGATTTCCTATTAGGATTCTAAATATAAATTGACACCAAAATATAGAAAAATGACAAATATAATCAATTGAAATAGAAACAGTTTCAACAAAATAATGATAGAAATTACCTTAATTTCTTCAAATCTATCTTTGGATAGTTCCAATTGTTCTTCTACCTTTTCTAATTTCGGTAATCATTCTCTCTTGAACTCTTTCAAGCCTTCTGGTGCATTAGTGTGTAGGATCATTCATACATCTATTGTGGTATTTCAAGTCAAATGACTAGATATGCAACTCGACTTAGGAAGATTCATATTGACGTTGGTGTGCTATCTAGGAATTCTTCCGGTGGGTTATTCAGTACTTATCAAATATACAAATGTATTTCTATACGAGTCTCCCAAGACTTATGGTTCATTAGGATAAAAATATCGGATCAAGACTCGATATACAACATGTACTGGTCTCAACGAATTTTACCAACCGACCCAGATTAACAAATGTTGATTAGAAATTTTATTTAAGAATATACCTCTAGTAGTGACACCTATCAATTATAAGTCTCGTTGTAATTGTGTACTACTATATATATTATCGGGTCTTTGTCTAATATATATATCACTAAACCTCAGTTAGTTTCAATAAGATTCTAAATTAGATTGAATATGTATATAAAGACAATAGGTGTTACAATTAAATGAGTAATATTATGGAAAAACATGATTGCTCGTATTCATAAACTTATCGTAAATATGATATAGATTGGCACTCAGAGCATCAATCACAATAATTTCTCTCACTTGTTCTAGTACTAATCTATGGTATTATATGCACATCCCGATATATATCATATACTCATAGCCCTTAAAAGTCACCTTGTACTTAAAAGGTATGCATTAGAGAGTATGTCTACTATATTACTTTGAGTTTGTTAAACAAATTCAAATCTCTCTCTTGGTCAGCATCATTCATACTACATAGAACCTAAGTCGTACATTGATAGTTCTTAGAAGCGACAACAATTTGCGCTTCAACTATTAAGTTATCTATATATTTAAAGATCTAATCCACAATAATTTGTAAACAATTAAAAACACAATATTAATACCAAAACTTCTAATCTATATCGTCATTTTGCAACTTCATAAGTAAATATTTTATAAGTTACAACTAATTCCACTTATATAGTGGAATCAACTGCAACATTCCCACTGGATCTTTTCTAACTCTATATGACATAAACTATCTACCATCATTATTAGATTTAAATCTGATCTCAATGACCTTAATGGTTATAGACTATAATCTTCATGACTAAGAAACTCGTTCTTAATATCTCTAAGATATTACAGAACATGTTTCAAGACCATCATATGGTCTTTAATATATTAGAATAGTTCGTAACAATTACGACTAAATTGATATATATAATAATACATAATAAAATATTCATTATGACATCATCTTATGATGCATAAAATTAATTAGATACTCTAATCAATTTCTCATTCGATTGAGGAATCGTCCTCTACGAAAGTTAAAAACTATATATATAAGATACACTAACTGTCAAGCAGTTATACTAACTGTCACACATATAGTTAAGTTGTGTTATTTATTATATCATATCTAATGTAAGACCAGTGAGAGTATTTCACAAGTCTCTTAGTTTTATATCAGATATAAAACTTTACATCTAATATAACAAATATTACTCCCACTGTATTCATGGAGAAAAAAATGCTTAGATAATCTTTTACCTGACAAACATATCATTATTACCTTAATGATTAAATTGTTATAAGGATATAACACTAAATGTAATTTTATACGCGACCACTAACCCTATTTATACATATTTATTCTCTGTATTTTGATAGAATCATATAATCTGAGTAAGTAATCAAAATATAGACTACACTTCTGAAAAGCTCATCTGAGTCTACATATAGACTCATGAGCTAGTATACCAAAATTGTGATTTCAGCAGAACATAAAATCCAAAGTAATTCCCCAAAAGATCTCTTCAACAAAGAAATCCATTTAGGAATATCATTTTACATTATTTAGTGGAAATACACAATCTAGTATTAAACCAGTAACCAACAAATCTTAATTCTAATATTAGAAAGTCTAGAGAATAGTTTCCTCAAAATCTACGATAGATTATTGAGTGTAACTTCTCCTACTTAGTAAGACTATAAAGGTCAAACCTTTAGTCAGCTCACTTCACTTTCGATGCGCAAACCATTTACACATTTTTATGAATAATTTATATCGAAAACTCAATCAGGTTCAAAACTTGATTGTAGTAAGCTGAGAACAATCATATATCTATGGTTTTATGCGATGTTCCGGAGTTGATATCAAGTATCACTACCACTATAACTTATATGATAATTTTCTTCAATTAGAAAATATCGGAATCAAATACTTCACAAATGGCTCTGACATCCTATTGGACTTATATGAAAGATGTATAAGGGATTATGTGATCCATTTACAATTTATTATTCTCACAATTGACTTCAATAATTCAAGTCTTTTCTATAATCGCCAACATCTGATGCCATACACCAAGTAAGGAACCTATTTTATAACTCAGGACATTTGAAATATATTATATTAAATAGGATATAAGATTCTATTAAATAGAATAAATAATAAACTTTTACTTGTACCTCCAATGCGCAAATACTTCTAATTGTATAACCGTTATATAAAAGAAATATTCAAACTTTAAACATTTCAAGATTCAGATTTCTACTTATACACATCGTATTTCTTCCCTCCTACGACTAGGCCCCTCATGGGTTTGTTCTCCTGACCTTTTCTCCAACCTCCTAATCTTTTCCATCATCATCTACATGAAGGTCTTGATCCCGTCCCTCTATTCTTTGGCATTCTCTTGTTCTCGCCGTAGACCCTTCTCCATTTTTTGCATCCAGTCTATTGTTGATGGCTTATAGCCTTTATGATTTCTATCTCTTGCCATCGTCTTAGTGTGTTGATTGCAATTTATATTGGTTTCCTACAGACGATGCCTATTGTTGACGGTTATTTCTCGTTCCAATGGCAGTATAGGAAACTCATCCCTCGAACAAACTTCCCCCAACTATGAATTTGTTTAGTTTAGTGGGAACCACACAAACTTAGCAAAAAAAAAGAGTATCTTAAAAATAAATATTTACGTGGTTCAGCGGAGAGTGGCTCTAACCTATGTCCACAAGAGAAAAGAGTTCACTTTTATTAGGCTCGTGGTTAATACCGACCCGAGTTTCTAATAAATAAATTATATGGTTCACACAATAAATTTCCCATCGGGTTCAAGGTGTGGTCAGGTACACGACTCAATTTCTCTCTCTATCACTAGTTTGTAGAAGTGGCAATGGGACGGGTCGGGCGTGGTCCGAGATTTGCTAAGCCTGACCCGAGCCCGGAAAGCAATATTCATGCTTGGGCCACCTAAAAGTCTGCCCTGCCTCAGGCCCAGACTCAGGCTCAGACTTTATCCGACCTTTTTTTTAATATAAAAAATTATAGTTTTTGGAGTTGAGCCCGGCTCAGGCCTGGTCTTGATTCAGGCCTCTAATTCTAAAAACCGGCCGAGTTTTTTTTTTTATCATGGATCGAGCTAAATCTCGGGCGGGTCGGATCGGGCCCAAATTTTTTTGCCATGCATATTAGTTTGCTATCAAATTACAAGTGTTGTAAAATGTGAAAATTGTTAACCCTTTCTAATGTGGTTTTTATCCCTTTATATAATGTCTGAAATCCTCAATTGTAATTGACTCTGAAGTCAACTCATGTCACTGAATCATCATTACAAACTTTAGCTATCGTTTCTGCCACATTCTCAGCCAATCAAATAAGCTTATTTCCTTGCCACTGCACCGACCTCTGGCGGCCTACGACGGCTCTGATCTGCCACTTCTTTGTCACTTCATCGGCCTACAGTAGTTGTCAGAGGCTACAATCAATGTGAACCGCTACTTTATCTCTTTCATCATTAGTCTTCTAGAAGCGCTCCTCCCCATGTAGATGATACTCGTTGGCTTATGATCCTATCTTCGTTCCTCGGGTCGGGCTATCGAGGAATATGATACTTCTCGAAGTTTTTCCTCCAACAACTTGACCGGGTCGGGGTCATACAAAGTGACCTTAGCGGGTCGGGTCATATGATATATCAGTAAAGCCTAAGAAATGCATCTCCTATGTGGTCAGGTCGGTACTACTGTTTGCATCATCTTCCACATACTCTGCTCCTTAAAGAACTTTTCGATAACCGTGGTTAGGTCTTGTTGGGGAATTATGTATGCTATTAGACGAAATCAACATGTATCAAACAAATCAACAATCATGCCTTAACAATAAACCATAAACCTTAAAATAAAGAAAAAACCTGGAAAATGTTGTTGATACTGTAAAACAAAAATCTGTAGTCCAAGTCGAGTTGCCTCTATCCTTAAGAACTTATTAGCGGTGCTCTACGAATTTTGTGGCTAACGTCCTCCCATGATAACATGGATTCCTCTTGTTCAAGGGGCACTCCTTAACAAGATCTCGAATTAGGACAATGGTGGAATCTCTCTCTTGACTCCAAAACAAAGATGTGACACAAGACTTTTTTATGAATTTTCTGGATATTTTGAATGAACATGAAGGCCCCTTAAATAGATAAGGAATGGTGCATTTGAGGGCACTCTTTGGTTTGGGGTGCAACCCTCCTAAGGGTTATATTCATTCCTTAAACCCTTTGAAGCCTATAGGCATGTTCTTTCAATTAGAGGACATGTCCTTACATGTTAGTTTCTCTCTCATATGGCACTACCCAAGAGACATGACTCTCCTTACATCCATACTCTATATTAAGAGAATTTACAACATGTCTTTCTTCTAATCCCCATCTCACTCTGGGCTCTTGAGCCTTCGAATCTAGCCATTAATATATTGGCTTAATTTTTTTCCCCTTCTCCGAATCTTAACCCTCCTAAAAGTAATAATCTTCCGAAAAACCACAATCGACATATTTCATCTCAATACATGCATATCTAGGATTTATCATTCTTAATATACAATTCTATCAAGGATTTATCATTCTAATTACAATTCAATAATAAAGTGTATATGGTGTTCATTTTACATCCCGTAAAAACTTGTAAATAATTTATGAAATGATATAAAGCCACCGTCTCCTCTCTCACTCTCACTCTCACTCATGGAGATGATTTAACATTTGGAACTCAATAAAAAGTAGCATTAACAATCTTCCATGAAATGATATAATTACTATCAAAATGTTCCATTTTATTCATGAATTAATTAATTTCACATTTTCATTATGATCGTGACTCAACTGTACGCCATCTAATTAAACTTGAAATTATAACCACTCTTACTGTGTGATAAAGTTACTCCACGCCTATGTTATACTTATTTAGTTAAAATATATAATTAATATTTTAAATTATGTATCGATGATGAGCCCATAAAAGATTTTAAAATTATTTTATTTTCTTAACACTACAAGAAAATTGGTTTTTGTGACGAAAATTAAATTGGGAAATAAATTTCGCCATTAAAAGCTTACAATTAGTGGCGAAAGTTTACAATTAATAATTTATAAATTATTATTGATTTTTTTTTTATCAACACAGATCTAATGTCGGTGGTGTTTTTGAACTTTTTTTTAAAATTCACATGGCCCTCACAGCTATATATGACTTGTTTCTAATTTCCAATTAGCAGTTTTTAATTTTTGTTTTCTTGATTTCTACTTTCTTAATCATTATATTAACTTCGATTACGTACCTGATAAATCTATCAATTTTTTTTAATTACCCCTTTATTTGTATGGACTAGACGGTGATCATAAGAAAGTAACTTCTATTATTTTAATTTTAATATATTATGAGTTTGTCTTGTTAATAATTTTTTTTAAAGAATATATATAAATCTCTTATTTACATATTCCACACATCTAGATTATAAATTAAACGTATCACTTTAAACTTAAATCTGTCTCATCTTGCTTATACGATAAGAGTTGAACAAAATATATAGTCAATGTTTTCCTATTTCCTTTAAATGATTTCTTTATAAATTTTTATTCTGAAATTTAATTCACTCGACGGAAGTTAACTCAGTCTCTATGCTCATAAAACTAAAGACTTTATGTTTTTATTATATTTCTAAATAAATTATTTTAGATTTCTCACTTTAGACTTGTGAACTAATTTATTATTGATATTTATTTTTTAAATTATATTATTCTTCAAATTTAGTCCCTTCTATATTAAATTTCTCACTCCGCCGCTTTCATACTTAGAATCACACGTGATAATAAAGAATTTGACACATGATAATAAAAATGAGCCACTGGGTGTGACTTGTCAGTGACAAAATAATTAAACAAAACTTCAAGTCCACCATGACTCAGTTAAATTCTTCATATATATATATATATATATATATATATATATATATATATATATATATATATATTTTGCTTTAGGTTTGGTAGCTTCATTATTATTTTCTTTAATTATTTTGATTATAATAACATATCAATAACAATTTAAAGAATTTATCTCCCTTATGAAGTGTCTATAATTTATAGATTCTAACTAAAGCCTTTTGTTATTTCGTAATATATTGGTTTTCACGGAGCGTGACTTGGTGGTGTAGGGCTTAAGATCTTACCTTGAAGTCTTGGGTTCGAATCCATTGAGTGTGTTTTTGGTAAGAGCTTGGGACAGCCGGGAATTTTACCTGCTCTGCTTAAGTCTGAAGGGGTGATTTAACGGTGGAGTTTCCAATGATTTCAAAAAAAAAAAAAAAAACGTAATCCATTGCTTAACCATATGTGATGACCTCGACCTGTATAGTTCAGAAAGGTCGTTCGTATTCTTCGCAAATTCAGAGGTGGCCGAATTGCGTACATATTAGCTAGGCTTATGTGACGAACGTGTCTGAACATAGAGAGTCCCAATATGAAGTGTACTCGTTGAGCACTTTGGTAGCCGATTATTTTTGAAAAAAGATAATATTCGATATTATAATTATCAACTAAAATAATCAAGTGTTATTGGATAACATTGATTATTTACTTTGACCTAATTAGAATAATTGGATTAATTCAATAATTACACAAGGGTTTAATTGTAAAATCATAATTATCTCTACAATTTGAGGATATTATGGTAATTGTAAGTATGTAATAATAGGTAGTTTTGGCTTGATTTATTTGGATTAAATCAAGGTGGAAAATATTTAACTAATCCATTTCCTAATATTTGGCCTGATTTAATTTGATTAAATCAAAGTGGGAGACAATGGAGATTAGTCACACCTAATTATACATATGTGGACAAATTAGATTAAGCCCACTTAAAAGTTGATTACAAGTTTTATTAATTAAAAATTACATAATTGTTGTGCTATAATAGCAAGCTTTATGAAAGTTTTAATTACAAGTAAAAAATATAATCAAATTGTTAGAGAGATTAGCCTAAGTTAGAGAATTGTTTAGAGAAGCTTGTGAGATCTCTACAACATTTCATCTAGTAGAAATCAAGATTAGATCTTGAAGTGAAGCTTGCTAGCATTGGAAACAATATTGGATCTTGGAGTCAAGCTTGCACAACTTGAAGGTTCTCCAACAATTTCAACAAAGGAGAAGTAGATTGGATCTTGCATCAAGGTAACGTTTGATTTTCTCCTAAGCTATGTTCATTTGTGTATTAGATGCATAATCTCATAGCTTAATGTTGAAATAAGGCTAATCAATTGTGTTAGAATACTTTAGAAGTATAAACACAACATGCTTGTAATTAGGTCAATGATGTTCATGTTTGACATGAAATAATTAATAAGAGTTTGGAAATCTAGATTAAAGCTTAAAGCAATGGCTAACATTTGTACGGGCCAAAATTGGGCCAGGGGTAAAATCGACTTTTACCACAAAGCCAGCCGCAAGACCCGGGGCCCAGAAGAAGATCCATAGGCCGCCTCACGAGCCCAAATTCATTAAAGACGGACAAACGGACACCAGTTACAAAGATCAGGAAACGGATCCGAATTCATTACCGTCATCATGAAGTCGACGGTTATGGGATCTAAAGGACCTGAATGAAACATCATTGAAGAAGTCTCCAACGGCAAAGAGGGATCCTATAAAAGAGTAAGGCAAAGAAAAAGAAAGGATCCATACACAACTCCTATCAACAGATAAAATCCAACAGTCTCGCCCTCACGGCAATTGATCAGCGGTTTAGGTATCCTAACACCTGAATCCTTTCGACTTTGATTCACTCATACTTTGGCTAACTTGAGCGTCGGAGTGCCTACGGTTTCCATCACACCGGTGGGCAGTAACCACCTCTTTTGCTCTATTCTTATTTTGCAGGTTCGCTTGTGCCCCTCTACTCATTCTCAATTGTGGACCTCGACCGAAATCAGGATCTACAATTTGGCGCCCACTGTGGGGCCTACCAAGCGAATTTCGTAAAGTAAGACACAGCAAATGACCTCAAGCAATGAGCAAAACCCAATCCCATGATGGCACAGCTTGCCATGCTCCAAGAACGGTTTGCAAGCCCTAGAAGAAGAAAATCAAACGATGCGGAGCGCCAATGACAGTCTACAGAGAAAGATGGAGCAGATGTCATCCAATCCTCCGCATACTAATACTCTGAGCCAACAAGCAATCCAGACGACCGAGCGACCCAAACATCCCGCTTATGACAGGAGGTCCAAACAACAATCAACAGCCTATTTCGCAAGAACCGATCTCTCTCTCTCGTCGATCCACCCAACAGATTGCCACCCTCTATCAGAAAGGAAATGATCGAATTAAAGGAAGCAATAATGTCGAGACTACCAGGGTAAAGTTGCCAGTCAGGAAAAAGTAGGCCGGAGCGATTTCTGATACCCCACCATTTGCGGAGTCTATTGTTGTTGTCATTTATTTACCCCGAAAATTCAGCCCTCCGGAGATGAAGCCGTATGATGGATCTGCCGATCCAGATGACCATGTCGTACACTACAAATACAAGATGATGTCCACCGGCCTGTCCCCAAGTCAGTGGGAGGCTGGAATGTGTAGATGTTTGGCGAGACTCTGGCAGGACCTGCTCTTACTTGGTTCATCAACTTCCCTACAGATCAATCGAGTCCTACCAAGAGCTAGCTGACAAGGTTTGTGCAACACTTTGCAAGTTCATGCAAAATAGAGAAAACTCTTCGGACGACCTTAATTCTATACAGCAGGGAGGGGAGAATCTCTGCGAAGCTACGTTGCTCGATTCAACCGAGAGAGAATTAAGTCCAGATCTCCACCAACCTACAGCAATAGAAGCCTTTCGGAACGGATTACTCTATGACAGCGGACTCTATAAATTGACGAAATTTCGATGCTACAACATGGAACAAGTAATGGCAGCACGGGCCCAGGTAGAAATAAGATGGGAAGAAGATAAAAGAAACAACAGAAGGAAGATGTTGCGAATACCCGAAAGACCGAAGGCCTGCATGCTCACAGGCTGCACGATAGCAGATATCCATTCTCATAGGAAAGGAGGAACCAACCAAGGGGTGAGCGGCGACCATACTACAAAATGTCGACAGAAGACAAAGGCCACATAGGGACGAGCAACCGACAAGCAAACCCAGGCTACCGGACTACAACTTTACGATTTCTCCAGGGGAACTGGTCACCGTGCTTAAGAAGATGGGGAATGAAGTAAAGTGGCCTCCGCGCAGCAGAGACATTTGACGAAAAACACAACCAGGAGAGTGGTGTGAGTTCCACAGGGACTACGGTCACACGACAGCGGAGTGCGTGGCCTTGAGATTAGAGGTTTTGGAGCTACTAAACAAAGGCTTCCTCAGGGACTTACTAACAGATAAGGGAAAGGCAACCATGTCACGAAGGGAGGAAAAAACCAACCAGGGAGAAGATCCTGTCCAACCACCACCTATAAAATAAGACAGTCAACGTTTTTCAGGAGGTTCGGGAATCAGTGGAACTACTTACTACTTACTCGGCTGCCAAGCGACATACAAGGGCTCTGATCAATAATTTTCTCATACTGCAATTTCTGTAGAAAAAGCCTTCACAGAATTGACCTTGGAATTCCCAGACGATGAAAATTCTCACCCCTAAACCCGCACCATGATGCACTGGTCATTTCCTTGCAGGTGGCGAATTTCTTGGTCAAACGGGTGTTGATCGATACAGGTTCCTCGGCAAACGTAATTTTTGCAAGCGCCCCTCGCCGACATGGGACAGAGTTGGATAAAATCAATCGGCGTACGATAGTGTTGATCGGGTTTCAGTGGGGAACAGAAGTTCACGATGGGAGAAATCTTCACTTCCAGTATACGTTGCTGGAATCAACAAAATGACTACATTTCTAGTATGGAATGCCCTTCCGCCTACAACCTGATAATGGGGAGGCCCTGGATTCATGACATGAGAGCGGTTTCCTCAACCTACCATCAGGTGATGAAATTCCCTACTAAATGGGGAGTACAAGAATCAGAGGCGACAGGTTGGCATCCAGGAGCTGTTACCAAACAACTCTGAAAGCGAAGGACGAGTCAGCATAGCAATTACAGATTGAACCTCGAGTTTCGGAGCCGACGTTACCGAACATAGAGAAGCTCGACGAGGTTCAGATTCATCCACACATCGAAGATCACAAGGCGCTAATTGCGCTGGATTAGATCCGAATTCCGAGCCGATATCACAGAGTTTCTGAAGAGCCGACACGACATTTTGCATGGTCCCACAAAGATATGACAGGGATCGACCCAACGCTCATGACCCACGAATTGCATGTGGATCCAGAGTACGCCCCTTTAGGCAGAAAAGAAGAAATTTGCCCCAGAACGGAACCGGATCATCGACGAAGAAGTCCAGAAGTTTGTTGGAGAATGGATCTATAAAAGAAGTCCAATTTCCGGAGTGGCTCGCGAATGTCGTTGTGGTTGAAGAAAAAACGGGAAATGGAGAGTTTTGCATCGACTTCACAGATTTGAATAAGCCTGTCCAAAGGATTCATTTCCACTTCCGCACATAGACTCTTGGTCGACGCGACGGCGGACATGAGCTATTAAGTTTCATGGATGCATACTCAGGCTACAACCAGATCTTCATGCACCCGGGCGATCAGAAAAGACAGCCTTCGTAACCAACAAAGGAATTTTTCTGTTATAAAGTCATGCCCTTTGGCCTAAAGAACGCGGGAGCAACATATCAAAGACTCGTCAACAAGATGTTCGACGGCCAATTGGGAAAACAATGGAAGTGTACATTGACGATATGCTGGTGAGTCGATCAAATCGGAGCAGCACCTAGATCATCTGAAAGAAGCATTCGACATCATGGATAGGTATGGAAGAAACTAAATCCAACTAAATGTGCTTTCGGTGTTGCCTTCAGGAAAATTTTGGGGTACGTGGTCACTCGGCGAGGGGTCGAAGCGAATCCGGACCAGATTAGATCGATCCTCGACATCCCATCTCCTTCCAGCCCAAAAGATGTCATGATACTAACTGGGAGAATCGCAGCTCTAAATAGGTTTATCTCCAAATCTACAGATAAGAGCTTTTGTTCTTTTCAGCCTTGAAGAAAGGAAACAGCTTTGATTGGACCCCGGCCTGTGAGGAAGCACTGAAAATCTCAACTTATACCTCACCACACCACATTTGCTGTCCAAACCACACGATTTGGAGAGACTTTTCCTATATTTGGGT
>SKCR01031398.1:0-16347 GCA_019454045.1 Zanthoxylum bungeanum | reverse complement strand
TACCTAATGGGGTTTTCTTAATGCCAGTAAAGAATCTCGAGACATTAACTAATTCACGTCAATTATTACTATAACAGAAACTATTCTCTCTAGACTGTTATATCCTAAAACAGATATCTATTTAGATTTTCTATCGTGACTTAGAAACTAAGTCACTAACCATCTTGATTTTTCAAGAAAATTGGAACAACAGTTCCCGATGGTTTTGACTAATCTAACAATATCCAAACCTATTCTAAATTTAGAACTTATTCTAGAAATTTGCAACCATAAGGAAAGTAAGAAAACATATACAAATAATATGCATGCAGTGGATTAGAATTTTTAATTCTATCAACACAATAGAATAAAGGAAACATAAGCAGCAATTTTCATAATATTACACAATGCTTTAGTTATGGAATTTTTAACCAAGCAGTTGCTCCCACTATTTTACGTAATACCATAATCCCCAACGGAAAACGGGAATTCAATGATTAAATTGAATTCCATAGTAAGAGGTGGACCCCATGAATATATTTCGACTCACAGTTTTGGCACGATCTCGTCTACGTATATTCATTAGGTAGACAACTCATTGTCAATCACTCACTAGTGACTGCTAGGTTCCGGTCCTTGTCGTTTCTAGTTGTGACAGCTTTGGCACGTTCAAAATGAGGTGTACTAAGGTTAAACTTGTCAATGATAAATTCAAAATACTTGCGTAGACCTGACAGCTTTGGCACGTTCAGGATTTCCGCTTTCGCTTGAATTTATCTAGTATCACATATACATCCGGTATGGATAAATTTCTATCAAATAAACCCTCACTGCTTTGGCACTTTCTCTGATGCAACCATAGAACAGATATTCAAAAACCGTATTGACAAGACGGACCAAGAAATATGCATCTAATACATATTACTTTAAAACTTATTAATTAGGGATTTTTCGCAAAAATGTTACGCATTTAATTTAATCAAATTAAATAAATAAAAGCATGTATAAAGTAAAGACAAAATTAAACATTGAATTTAAAGGTATATTCATATCATGTTTTGAGGTTCAGACCTGCTATGATACCATTTTTGTTGGGGTTTTGGGCAAAATACCCGGGTTACACAGCGAAATGCGGGAAAATCAAAATTTTCCCATTTCTTTATTTTTTCTTGGGTAATTCAATAAACTTATTTATTTTAATCACTCAATACTCATGAACATAAATTTTTAACTCGGAAATCATAATTTCAGTAAATTACCATACAACCCCAAAACTTTCCATTTTAATTATTTTAGTCATAAGTTGTACAAAACAAGCTTATGTGATTTCCAATCACAACCAAAATGATTTGTACATCAAATATACATTAAAACATAAATCTGAAAAATTTTCTTGGTTTTTCAGTCATTACGGAAATGCCCCTAAACTTTGCATTTTGATAAATTTAGTCCTAATTTTTCAAATACATAATTAGGTGATTCCAAATCACTACCAAAATGATTTATACATGTCTTATACATGAAAATACAAATTTCAATTCACGAAAATAATTTTTCCAAAATTACCGAGAGGTCCCTTAATTTTCCAGGATTTACAATTTGGTCCTTTTTAGTTCAAAACATTTTAAGATCAAATCCAATCAACACCAAAATTAATATGAATCATACATACATCATTAATTAATACACATATGAAAAGCCCCAAATTTGGAAAGGGTTATGAACCCTAATTTTACAAAATTATCTAATAGACCAATTAAAACTAAATTAATTAAATTCAACACTTTAATTCAATCCTTACCACACCAAACAAGTCTCACCACCATGAAACAACTCAAGAATAATTCTAGGTCATTTATGAGTGGCTAAGCAACTCTAGAATGGCAACATCACCATCAAATGGCTGAAAGAATACAAATAAACTAATTTCATGTATATACATGCTTCCATCTTTCTATCAAGTTCCCAACCATCAAAATACATACACAAAAGAGTAGAGAAAAATCTAAGCTACAAATATTGAAGTCTAGAGTCTTAGAAATATTTTTCATGAAGAAGAAAGTAAGAAAAACTTACAAAATTCCAAAGTTTTCAAGCTTCCCTTTTCTTTCTCTCTTTTCCTCTCACATACGTATAATCCTTCCGTCATTGGTATTCCGATTATTCTATAGATATAGATAAAAACGTCAAATCTCTATAGGTATAATCTCGTCGACGATTCTATTAGCAATCTCTTAATAACACTTAGAACTCATTTCTCTAGTGCACCAAGGGCCCATGGATTTAACAGATTGGTAATTCCATATAGAATACCTATGTTCTGTACACAGAACTGACATATCATATCTTGATACGCACAGGATATCCTGAGTATCAGTCCACACCTAATGAACATGCAGAGGTTTAATCTAAATAGATCGGTGACGTGACTTCCATCAAAGTGTGGAGGATACCTTATACATCCACAGTGGTATCTCAAGTCAAAGGACCATTATGCTCACTTGACCCGAGAAGATTCCTATTGACGTTGGTGTACCATCTATTAGAAAATTATCAGTGAGTCGTTCAGTGTTTATCCAATATAAACATCTACACGTCTATATGAGTCTCTCATGATTCATTGGGATAAACCATCGGACCAATTCTCGATATACGACGTGTACTGGTCTCAGCGGATTTTACTAACCGACCTGTGTTAGTAAATCTTGACCAGGAACTTTATTTGATAATATACTTTTAGTAGTGTCACTTCCCAATATCAATTACAAACTGATTTGTAACTGTTCACTACATTATATATTATCGGGTCTTTATCTAATATATACATATCACTAAATCATATTTAGTTTCAATCTAATCGTAATTAGATCGAATATGTATATAAAAGCAAGAAGTACTTCCATAAATAAGTAATATTATGGAAAAAGAAATTGTTCGTATTCATGAATCGAACATAAATACGATCCGGATTGGCACTCCGAGCACCAACCCTAACACCATATTGATGGTCGTGAAATTTAATGATCCTTGAGTGGCTGGATTCGTGTCACTAGGGCTCCTAAGTACGAATTGGGACTTTTCAATTTTTTGTTCAAAAATGAAAAATAGAAGAGGAAAAAGAATTAGAGACTTACTTTGCATGGAAAAAGACTTTAATCCATTACAAACTCTTGAAGAAATGGTGAGAAGGAAGTGAAAAAAATATGGAGTGCTCCTTCAATAACTTCTACGTTTTTTGACCTTCTCAAGGAATTTTCAAATTTCTTCTAAATCAACAAATTCAACCAAAAATCCATGATAATAAATTCCTAATGCATAAAGCATTCTAATGAGCATAATCAAGCCAAAAGAATTGAACCTATTCTTGAACATGCAAAATTTCGAATTTGGGGCTAAGGGTTACATACAAGGAATTTCAAATTAATAAAAGGAAAAAGAAAAGAAAATGCTTACATGGTTGAGGAAGCTTGAAAAGCCCATAAATCACAATAATGTTTTATGATGATCCTGGGTTAAGAGAGGCAAAGACAAGACGTGAGTTGCTTGAAGAGAGATGAAGATGAATAGTGTTTTTTTCTTTATGGGGTTACTTAAAAAACATGGCTGCTTTGAATCTAAGAAGGGCAGATTTTTTTCTAATAAAATAATAATTTTTTTTATTAGTATGGTGAAATTACTATAAGAATCACAAACTGTTACAGTAACAGCTATAAAAACGTGATTTTTGACTTGGTTCTTGTCTTATTTTGAAAAAATATACAACACAAAGGTTGTAGATCTTCTTCGTAGATTTCCGACAATTTAAAGTTTACTGAAATCGAACATCATATGAAAAGTTTATGGCTAAAATACCAGAGGTTGTTCGGATCGCGTCAAAATTTAAATGCACAGCGAAACTGAAATATTTCCATTTCGTGTTTCAAAAATAATTTATATAAGTAATAACATGTTAATGATGTGCGTTTGAATGCTTAAAGATGTCACGCAACACACGAATAAATTCCATAATTGTATCACGAAAACTGAGCTGCTACATTCTCCAGTTCTTATAAAAATTTGGTCATCGAAATTTCTATATCCTTATGTCTGATCATTTGGAACCGAACGCATGTACAGTACCATCTTATTCGTATTTGAGAGTTATCTTATTTTACACATTTTCAAAAGTTACATACTTCATACATAAATGCAAACCATACTATTTCAAAGCAAAATAAATCAAATCAAATATTTCATACCAAAAACACATCAAACATATCATCTCAATTCATATTCATTCATAGGAACATACTCAAACGTTTCAAACTCATCTTTCAACAGAAACAGAAAACCGAACACGAATCCTAAACAATGAATCAGAGTCATCATAATACAGGTTCTTTATTGGTAGTCAAATATAGTATCAAAAATTAAAAACTTAATACGGATTTCATAATATCTATTTCGTCCACAATATAAAACGGAACTCATTAATTTAACATCATGTCATTCATATCATTTCTGTAAACGCTATCAATGACAAAGTTTACATATACACATATTCAGTCACACATACACCATTATATGATTGATAACATAGCATACATAACCATCACAATACTCAAAAGATTAATGACTAAACTATAAACTTACATACGCACACCTATAATGAACGTAAAGTTTTATATATAGAAATACACCAATCGTCACAGCCAGAAGTGACACATAATCATAGTGTTCTTATGATGTTGATAATTTGAAATCTGCCAATTTCCGATATCATTAAAATGGAAAACGCAAGACAATCTCTTGAAAACCATCTTGAAAATGCATTTGAAAAACTCTTTTACTGTAAACAAAAGTCAACTTCAAAATCAATCATCATCGTAAATCTGTATCAAGCGTCCAATTTCCAAATCACACGCACAGATCAGACAACGAACGAAATGATCCCCTATCGAAAGATGGTAGCGGGTCAGTCCACTGCAGTTGGACAGCCCCTATACAAACGCCTTGGTAGAAACATATCATATCAAATTATAAAACCATAAAAAAAATATGTACAAGCGTCGTGACAGAAACATATCATATCATATAATATCATAAACGATATCGAAATGTATCAAAATAAAAAAGTAATCTTTTTGAAATCATTCTTTTCCCCAAAACCCAAATATGTTTAAATAAAAAATAAATCTTGGAAAACTTAAATAAAGATCAAGTGTATATCCTTCAAAATACATATCAAGCGTCCATTGTTCAAGTCACGCGCACTGACTAGACAGTGTATGAACCATGTCGACTGAGTAGCTTGCTAGCCATTTTTCGATGGTCTGGACCCTATAACAAGTGCCCTGGCCAAGCCGAAACAAAACATACACAAGCGTCACGGAGGGTCAAAAATAAAAACTATCAAGCACATACACAAAAACATATTTTCGAGCGTCTTGACGGAAATAAAGTTTTATGGTTTAAAAACATTAAAATCATTTTTGAGAATCGAGACGGAAACATATCGTCAAGCAACTCGACGGAAACATATCGATAAATCATAAAACATGAAAATGTGAATCAAGCGTCGAGGCGAAAACAAATCCTTTATCTTTTATAGTCAAAACCAAAATATCTGAAATCTTTCTTTCTTTCTTTTCTTTCCTTTTTTCTTTTCAAATATACTTTTATGTCTCAAATCAAGTACCAATTTTTCAAAACATAAAACAATGATATCCGTTCACAATTCAGACTATTAACATCATAAAATTACTCACCTCAAAACACATTGAATTCATATCACGTACATATACATATACCTATATAGATGACATACTTTTAACTTAGTATACATATATACATACACATATTCATAGCATACAAACATATACAGATAATCCAAATCACCCATATCAATCAAAACCACTACATATCATACCATAAACCAGAAATCAAACAAAGTTTCAAACATGAGACCTACATAGTCTATACGCAACAAAAAACTTACTCAGATGATCGGATACCTATTAGCTACAGTCACCGACACCAAAACCTTGTATGTGATACAACAACTGCAACACCCCACCAGAGGTAGAATGTTACCGGCTGGAGACAGGATTAACCCATCTCCATAAGCATCCAAATTTATAAAAAAAATTGGGCATGACGCGCACTTATATTGGACATTCTGGATCACAATTCAACACCATAAAGACTGAACAACTATCAAACCTACAAATAGGACCTCTAATTCGAACTCAATCAATATAATTTTCATCATCAATTTAAAGGGCTCCATGACCAAATCAAAACATTCAACCCAGCACTTAAAATTACACACATATAATGGTGTATTTTGATTAATACAAATAAATACAATAATGTCATAATTTACTAAACCATTAGACTCTTCCCAGGACTCCAAATAGGGTTACTGTAGCTTGAGTAATCCATCGTCTCGAGCAAGATATGCGAGCCAAAGTAGATGACTGATCAAGCTGCCCACTTGCAAAACTAACAATGGTGGTGGCGTGAGTTATTGAAACCCAGTGAAAAACCACACACACTACAAACGAACAAGATTGAAACTTTAAATACAATACTTATGAACATATATACATATTTACAGTTATTTATTAGAACACTTTTAACTCATAATGTTCTTTTTACTTCATGAAACATTGGTTAATGAGACGTACCTGAAGTGAATCAAAAATATCTTACACGCATACCTCCTCGAATAGTTTAAGCTTTACATTCTGAATACACATTACATGCTAATACTGATGGGACATTTTGGCTTAGCTGAATTAGCCACTAGAAATTCCCAGAGTTATGTGTCTACGAATGCCCAAATCTGGCCCAACCCAATATTATCAATCTTACATGTCCATTATCCTTACAACTTATCAATTTTATGCTTATCATCATACATTTATATTATTTATATTTAGAAAAATTTTACCTCAAGCTTTAATATAATCCAAAACAGTTTGACCAAGACATCCATGTTAGAACCTTAAAGCTTTCTAGTCAAGCCATTACTAGCTTATTGTTTAACATTATCTCAAGTTCACTTTCATATTCAAAATATAATACTTACCATAACTACATAATTTCCATAACACCTTCAAGTTTGTTTACATAAAACTGTTAAGGCAATCACTAAAACTCGTCTCCATGCTCATCATTTTGACACACCTACATACTTAAACAACCAACATCAAAGTCTTTACTTAGCCTACACCTTTGGCCAAAGCACTACACTTGCAACTTACAACTTTTCATTATATCTAACTTCAACTCATGCTAATAAGACGAATCTTATCTTGATACTCACAGGATATCCTGAGGATCAGTCCACCCCAACGAACAGACGGAGGTTTGATATAAATAGATCGGTGAGATGAATGCTATCACATTACAGCTATCAAAGTGTGGAGAATACCTCATACATCCACAGTGGGATCTCAAGTCAAAGGACCACTATGCTCACTTGACCCGAGAATATTCCTATTAACATTGGTGTACCATCTATTAGGAAATCTTCAGTGATTCGTTCAGTATTTATCCAATATAAACACCTACACGTCTATACGAGTCTCCCTAGACTCATGGTTCATTGGGATAAACCATCGGACCAAGTCTCGATATACGACATGTACTGGTCTCACCAGATTTTACTAACCGACCCGTGTTAGTAAATCTTGACCATGAACTTTTCTTGATAATATACTTTTAGTAGTGACACTTTCCAATGTCAATTACAAACTACTTTGTAACTGTGCACTACATTATATATTATCGGGTCTTTGTCTAATATATGCATATCACAAAATCATATTTAGTTTCAATCTAATCATAATTAGATCGAATATGTATATAAAAGTAAGAAGTACTACCATAAATAAGTAATATTATGGAGAAAATAATTATTCGTATTCATTAATCGAACATAAATACGACCTGAATTGGCACTTTGAGCACCAACCTTAACAATTTCTCCCACTTGATCTAGTGCCAATCCACGGTATCATATACAAATCTTAATATGTATTACATACGAATGGTCCTCAAGAGCTGACCTAGCACTCAAGAGGTAGGCAACGACAAGTAGGCCCGCTATAACATATTGAGTTTGTCCAACAAACCCAAAACATTTCCTTTAAACAACATCATTCATATTTTGTATAACCTAAGTTATACATCAATATGACTCAGATGCGATATCAAAATTGTGCTATAACTACAGAATTGTCCAAGTATTTAAGGATCAAGTCCAAAATACTATGTAGACAACGACAAGCACAACACCAATATCAAAACTTCTAATTTATAAGGTCACTTTGTAACTTCATAAGTCAATACTTCATAAGTTACAATTAATTCTACTTACACAGTAGAATCATTCGTGACACTCCCGCTATATCTTTTCTGACTCTTTATGACGTAGACTGTCTATCATCATAATTAGACTCAAAACTAATCAGACCCTCATGGTTGCAAACTATATTCTCCATGAATAAGATATTCATTCTTGATATCTCAAAGATAACAAAGAATAAGTTTCAGACACATCCTATGGTCTATAGCGTATCGAAATAGTTCGTAATAATTATGATGAAATTGATGTCTTTTAGTCGTATATAATATCGTATTAATTACGCCATCATCCTGCATGCATTAGATTGACTAGAAATTCTAATCATTTTCTCTTTCGACAAAGGAATCATCTTTTACAAAGGATGAATACTATATAAAAGAGACACACTAACTGTCAAACAGTTATACTAATTGTCACAAATATAGTCTTGATGTGTCCTTTATTAGATCATATATAATGCACGACTAATGGGAGTATCTCAAGTCTCTTGTGTTATATCATATATAAAACTTTATATCAAATATAACAAAGACTATTCCATTTGCTTTCACGGTGAAAAAAAGACTTAGGTAAACCTTTTACCTTATAAACATCTCATTATCACATTAATAATGATAATGTCGTTAGGATATACAATACTAGAAAGAAATTTGTATGCTCCCAATAACCCTCTAACATATTTGTATTTTCTATGCTTTGATAAAATCAGACAATCTGATTGTTATCAAAATTAGATGTAACGACCGGTGGTCCTTACTACTGTTGACTGTAGTACTGTTGCATGGCGGGAGGAGTGTTGCCTAATATAAAATTATGTCCGAGCATATATACATTGATGGAACGAATTTATGGATAAACTGCAAATTCTATGAAACTTCGATATGAAATTTTATAATGTTCCAATTAGGACAGCCCATGTGTGGGACACAGGAACTGGGCGACACATGTTGTCCCGGCTCGCGGCCCAGTTGGGATTACGGAGTAGCCCGCGGGGGACTAAACCGGGGAAAAATGGAGTCGTCACCCGGTGTGAACCGGGAAAATGAGATTTAAGGCCGCACTCACCCCTCGCAAGGGAAGACCTCAAACCGTTGGGTTCGGAATGGTCCCTTACTTATGTCACTTGTAATGAAAGGATTTATGTAATAATTTAATCAAGTTTAAGTAACACTTATTTCCAAGAGTATCATGTCTGGGTTTCCATCCGATATACCACAAGAAATAATACTCAAATGCTATCATGACATGGATATATGAATTGTAATACGATACGTTGAGCCAAGACGAAGGTAAATGATGCAACCAAGGGAATAAACATGTTTTTCACTATGATGCGTACAAAGATAAGAATGACTATATGGGATTTCATAATACATGCATGAATGGTATAGTTAGCTTTATGTGAGAGTTTTGAGTGAGTGCAAGGGGCTGTCGCATGAAGGGTTCAGTTTAGGGTTTTATGAGGCAGTGAAGTGGCGGAAGGGTTCTTGTGGCCGTGTAATGTTGAGGGCAGTTTGGCGAGAGCTAGGACTGGTGATTTAGGCTGCTGCCGAGAGGGGGTAGGGCTGTGATCTGCGTGTTTTTAGTGTGAAGAGGGAATGGGGCAGTAGTCATGCGTGAGGAGTGGTCTGTCATGTGGCGTTTAAGAGGGTTTCGTGCGCTGATTTGTTTGTTGGTCTAGGGCAGTTTGTGAATATGGCTCACGTGGACTGTGAAGGTGAGTGGTGCGCCTGTTATGGGCTTTAGGCGCTAAGGCAATATGGTGCGTGGAGTGTGGCTATGGGTTTGGCTGAAGCAAGGGCTGAGAATATGGGTACACCAATGACAATAGGTCGAGCCAAGACAGGGATAGACGATGCAATCAATAGATGAAAGACACGGCAAATATCGTAGTAAAGGTAGCCTTTTTAGGATTTTCTTCCACCAAATGGAGAACCTTTTAATCCAACACAATAAGCCCATGCGCCTTTCGTTACGATGAATACAAAGATAAAGATAACTATATGAAATTTAGTATGTCCGATTGAACATATCTTGTATTCAACCGAACACACATCAATCGGCGCGGCAAAGCATCGTGGTAAATGATTTTAACCCCTCCAAATAGGGGACCTTTCATCGCACTTACTAATCACATGCGCTCGATTGAATCATGCATGCAAAGAATTAAAAACAATAATATCAAACTTAGTATGCCCGATTGAACATATCTTGCATTCAATCGAACACACATCAACCGGCGCGGCAAAGCATCGTGGTAAAGGATTTTAACCCCTCCAAATAGGGGCCCTTTCATCGCACTTACTAAGCCCATGCACTCGATTGAATCATGCATGCAAAGAATTAAAAACAATAATATCAAACTTAGTATGCCCTATTGAACATATCTTGCATTCAATCGAACACACATCAACCGGCGCGACAAAGCATCGTGGTAAGGGGACCTTTTATCGCACTTACTAAGCCCATGCGCTCGATTGAATCATGCATAAACAAGTAACATGAGAATTCAAATGACGAAAAATAAATAAACCAAAACAACATAAAACAAAAGAAGGTGTCGTTTACTCAAGCGGTACGTGGAGTGTTGTATCCCGAGTACAGATCATATTACCGTCCATTCGGAATCGGCTAGGAAATTTATGTCTGGGTTTACATCCAATATACCGCGAGAGTTGACACATCTTTTATTTTATTCCAAGTCCACAACATACAATATTTCATGATACATGCATATTTATCTACTCAAGGGCCACAACATGCATTTTAGCATAACAATCATGCGAACAATATTCAATAAATAATAAAAATAAAATAGAAAACGAATGTGGAAAATACCCTCAGGTCTAACCTTTTATGTCGACTTTCAGATTTGCGTTTCACGGCCGTCGGAAGGGCTATCACTCCACAACTCTTCCGGTTCACTGGATTAACATCTTAACTCGCTGTTTTGCTGTTCAAGCTACTGTTTTTGCTCCGTTTTGCTGCTGTTTGGTCTCCATTTTGCTCTTGTTTTCTCTGTATTCTGCTCACTGTTTCTGGTCTATTAGTTGACTGGTTTTTCATTTTTTAGGGGGGTTTGGGTTACTGTTTTTGCGGTTTTAAGGAGGCTTTGAGTACAGTTTTTTTTGTTACTGCTTTAAGGTTTTTAGGGGATGTTTTAAGTGGATTTTACTGCTGTTTTAGGGGTTAAATTACTGCTGTTTGGGCGTGTAAAACAGTGCAGTTTTTGTGTTCACTGCAGTTTGGTTTTTGGTTGTAATTTTCGGTGATGGAGGGCTGCTGTATATGGCTGGTTTCGGTGGATTTAGGAGGATAAAAGGCTTGTTATTTTCAGTTATAGAGGGGTTGAGGAGGGTGATGTGTTCGGCTATGGAGTGGAGGAGATGAAAAGAATATTTTTTGTTACTTATTCTTGTGATTGGCGTGAATGAAGAGCTTGGAGAGGCGGTTGGAAATTCTTTGCTTCTTTATATCTTGTGATGGGTGTGAACTAGGAGGAGGGAATTCCTTGGAAAAGTGTGGTTTATATAGAGAAGGGCTTCACCTTGTCTCACAAGGAAGGGATTTGATTTTGTGTTGAGCAAGGAAAGTCAAAGATTGAGGGGGGATAAATTTAGTTTAGATTAGGAATATAATATATTTGATTGGTTAGGATTAGGCATTTAATTTGTTAGATTAGGAAGTCAATATTTCTTATTTTTTATGATTGATTTTAATTAGGTATATCATCTTTTTAATTTAGGTATATACATATTTGATTTGTTTAAATTAGGCATGATTTTATTTTATGTTTTATTTAATTTGGTAAATGATTTAATTATTATTTTATTTAATTACATTAATTTGGGTGTGTATTGGGGTGAATGGGCGTGTGGGCCTTTGGTTGGGGTTCGGTTTTGTGGACAAGGTGTGTGGGCTTGTGGGGTTTTGGGTCAAGGCCAAGGGGCTTGTGGGGATTTTGGGCCGAGGTTAGGTGATTTGTGAGTGTTTTTGGGCCGTGAATAATTTTTAAAACGGAAAAGCCAACAAGTCACCCGAAGCTAAACCAGCGAACTTAATCCGAATATGAGTCAATTCTTGACTCCTCCCTTCCGACATCCGTTTCCCGCGGCTCCCGCGACTTAAAAGGTAGTGCCTCCAACTGAGACTCATCATCGGGTTTCACATGCAAAAATGCAATGCCTACAGTCTCCCCCACTTTGATGGGACTTGTACAATGTGTGACTTTGAACAATCCTATCAAAGTTATGCAATGCATTTTCACTTACCTGGCTCGCCTGCTGCCTCGAGCTGAGTTGGTGATGCAGTGGACCTCGATCATGGGACGCATCCTGATAACTGCAACTGACAACGGGGGCACCTCAACCCTGGGTACCTCGACCCAATACCGCTAACAATAGGGACCCCACCCTCAATATGATGATGTGGTGGGCACCTCGACCCTGGGACAAATCCCGGAACTACAACCGACAACGGGGCACCTCGACCCTGGGCACCTCGACCCAACACCGCTGACAATAGGAACCTCGCCCTCAAACTGACGATGTAGTGGGCACCTCGACCCTGGGACGCATCCCGAAACTACAACCGACAACGGGGGCACCTCGACCCCAACACCGCTGACAATAGGGACCTCGCCCTCAAACTGATGATGTAGTGGGCACATCGACCCGGGACGCATCCCGGAACTACAACCGACAATGGGGGCACCTCGACCCTGGGCACCTCGACCCAACACCGCTGATAATAGGGACCTCGCCCTCAAACTGATGATGATGCGGGGCTTCACCCCCAAACCGATACGGGCCTCGCCGCTGGGACTTATCCCCAAAACTGAAACTGCGCTGACGCTGTTTGGCTCATCTATACCGCTTTTCTTTTCTTCGAACCTGGAACACAAAACAAAAACAAACACGGAAAAGAATGCAATGTTACGTGTATGCATGAATGATTTTCCTACTCCGTTGGGTTAGGTCTTCTGCCAATTCCCTTGGTGACCGCTCGGTCCTTTCTCCCTCAAGCAAAGTACTATTTCAATCTGTCCACGTTGATCGGCTCGGTGAACTTGTTTCCTTCCAAGTCCGATAGCCTCACTGCTCCATTTCCCATTACCTTCTGCACTATGTAAGGTCCTTCCCAGTTAGGTCTGAATTTTCCTCTCGAATCTGTCGTCGACGGCCTCGACTGCTTAAGTACCAAATCACCCTTTATGATCTTGGTGGGGCGTACTTTCTTGTTGAATGCTCGGGCTAGTATCTTCTGATACAACTGCATGTGATACAAACACTTTGTTCTCTTCTCATCCAATAGTGCTAACTGATCAAACCTCTGTGCGGCCCACTCATGTTCCAGTAATTCTGCCTCTGCTAATACCCTCATGGATGTATTTCCACTTCTACTGGCAACACTGCTTCTATTCCATAGACCAAAGAGTAAGGTGTGGCCCATGTTGATGTTCTTACTGATGTTCTGTACCCCCACAAAGCATATGATAATTTCTCGGCCCAATCTCTGCAATTTTCTGTCATCTTGGCTAAAATAGTCTTTATAGTCTTGTTGGCTGCCTCAACTGCCCCATTTGCCTGCAGCCTGTATGGTGATGACTTGTGGTGGCCTATCTCGTACCTCTGTAACATTGCCTTCGTCTCTCCTTGAAACTGAACTCTGTTGTCCGTCACTATATGATGCGGCATACCATACCGACAAATGAGGTTCCGAGCTATAAACTTTGCCATCTGTTTCGCTGTAACATTGCAAAATGATTCGGCTTCCACCCACTTCGAGAAGTAATCTACGGCCACTACTATGAAGTGATGCCCATTCGATGCATTTGGTCGAATTTCTCCAATCATATCAATTCCCAATGCTGAGAAAGGGCACGGCTCTGACAACCCATGCAACTCTGTGTGTGGTAAGTGATTCAAATTACCGTGTGCTTGACAGTCATGACAGTGTTTTACCATCTTCACGCAGTCTATTTCCATGGTTGACCAATACAAAACCTTGTCTCACTATCTTGCGGGACAGATTCAACCCGTTCATGTGCGGACCATAAACCCCGGCGTGTATTTCTTCCATTACATGCTGAGCTTCTTTTTCTCAAACACTTCAACTGAATACCGTTTGCTTCCCTCTTGTACAGTTCCCCTTTCAAAGTCACATACTAGGAAGCTAACTTCTGAATGGCTATTCTGTCTTTTCTGTCTGCCCCTTCCGGGAGTTCACCATGTTCCAGATACCTCTGAATGTCATAATACCAAGGTTTACCGTCGTCGACCTCAACTTCCAGAATTCTTTCTATCTCATAAACAGGCCTGCTTACTGTTGTCAGTATCAACGGTCTCATCACTAACTTTTCTGGATTTTCCCAAGTTGCTGCAAGTGTAGCCAATGCATCTGCCATTTGATTCTCTTCTCTTGGTAAGTGCTGAAACTTACACTCGGGGATAACCTGTGCCAACTTGAGGTAAAAAAGGTAAGGTTTCAACCGTTCTTCTTTCAATTCCCATTCTCCTCGCATCTGCTGGACTACCAACATAGAATCTCTGTAGACTTCCACACTCCCGGCCTTCAAGGCTATCAATGATGTCAAACTAAAAGCACATGCTTCATACTCGGCCATGTTATTAGTCACTCTGAATGTCAACCTCTTTGCCAAAGGCAAAGTCTCTCCCTCGGGGGTTACTATCACGATCCCAATTCCGGCTCCCTTGTAATTCACTGCTCTGTCAAAGTACATCTTCCATCTCTGAACTGTTATTGCTTGGATCTCTTCGTCTGGAAATTCAAACTTATACTGATCCCCCTCAACAGGTTGCAATGCCAGAAACTCTGCTACTGCTCGCCCTTTGATCACTTTGGAGGTGAGATACTCAATGTCAAACTCTGTCAGCAATACCAACCATCTGCCCAATTTTCCCACTAGTGAAGGCACCGAATGAAGATACTTCAGAGGATTTTCCTTTGCCACTACCTGGATCTTGTATGACTGGAAATAATGCCGTAATTTTCTGGAAGCCCATACCACTGCAAGACCGATCTTCTCAACTTCCTGATATCGAGCCTCATACGGGAGCATCTTCTTACTCAGATAATAGATTGCATGTTCTACCTCTGTCTCGTCAGCCTGTACCATCATTGGCCCCAGTGCTTCTGATTCTATAGCCAAATACAATACAAAGGTCTGCCCGGTCTCGGAGGTTTCAATACGAGGCTTTACCAAGTACTCCCTGATTTTGTCGAAGGCTGTTTGACACTGTTCATGCCATCTCACTTGCTGATCTTTTCTCAACAGTTTGAAGATAGGCTCACATACTAATGTCAACTTGGCGATGAACCGACTGATGTACTGAATCTTCCCCATGAATGCTCTGACTTCTTTTTCTGTCTTCGGTGCAGGCATTTCTGTGATTGCCTTGATCTTTTCGGAGTCTACCTATATTCCACCCATTCCCATTGTATGACCAAGCAATTTCCCTGATGTCACCCCAAACACACATTTCTTGGGATTAAGCCGCAGGTTGTATCTGTCAACTCTCTGAAGGAACCTTTCCAGTGCTTCAATATGCCAAACTCTTGTCTCTGATTTCACCATCATGTCATCCACATACACCTCAATCTCTTTGTGCATCAAGTCATGGAAAAGTGTAGTGGCCATCCGTTGATAAGTAGCTCATGCATTCTTGAGCCCAAACGGCATTACCTTGTTACAATAAGTACCCCACTTAGTAACAAATGCAATCTTATGTTTGTCTTCCTCAGCCATGAGAACCTGATTGTAACCTGAAAATCCATCTGCAAATGAATACATAGCAGATAAAGCCGCACTATCAACCAGAACATCTATATGCGGCAGAGGAAAATCATCTTTCGGACAAGCCTTGTTGAGATCTCTGTAGTCTACACACATTCTGACCTTCCCATCTTTCTTTGGCACTGGTACTATATTAGCCAACCACTCAGGATACTTTACTACTTCCAGGAACCCCACATCTATCTGTTTCTTAACTTCC
>SKCR01031397.1:0-16317 GCA_019454045.1 Zanthoxylum bungeanum | reverse complement strand
TATGCTCAAAGCGTATGAGACACCGGGTCACGTACATTTTTCAATGTACGATTTCTCGGAGAGATTTAACAACTTTTAGATCTATCCCAGTAGATCTTTATTCCTAGAATAAAAGTTGTTTCTCCCAAGAATTCTACGGAGAATTTTCTTGAAAGCCAAGCTTTCACGGATTATATTTATGGGAATATCATTTCCAAGAAATGACATATTATCATTATTTAGGACTTTCACTTTTAGTGCACTCCCACTAACCTCCTTATATACACAAGAATCATTTTCGTTTTGAATCAAATCATACACCATTATGATTACATCAAAACGATACTTCCAAGAACACTATGTTTGCTTCAATCCATCCATGGATCGAATAACCTGCAAACCTTGTTTGCTAGTTTTGGTACGACAAAACCGTCAGGATGTTATAAAAATCCTCCAAAATGTTTCCGTTAAGAAAATCGGTTTTGGCATTTAGCTGCCACATTTCATAAATGAAACATGCAGCATTAGCAAGCATTATCCAAATGGATTTAACCATGGCAACGAGTAAAAGGTTTTGTCGTAATCAACACAATGTTGATTACGATACATTTTCACTACAAGCCCAGCTAAGTACGTTGGTATGTTGTCTTCCATGTATGTCTTCCTTGAAGACTTATATAGTACCAATAGGCACAATGTCTTTCGGTACAACAACTAGTGTCCAAACGTAGTTGATATACATGGAATCCATTTCAGAAATCATGGCACTTTGCCATAATTGGGAGTCTATACCTTGTATCACTTCCTCATACGTAGTCAGTTTGTATTCCTCAATAAGATTGACATCTTTACGAGGTGAGATCAGAAACCCATTCCCCAGGTTATTTTCTAACTCTCTCCGACTTACGTGGTTCTTGTGTATTCGAAGATTATGGTATAGTTTCATCTTTGATGAACTAATTGTGTTCCATTAAGTAATCGGTGCCTGGAACAGTATTACTCTGATTTTCATCGAGTTTTACCTTCCTCCCACTTACCACTGCTTATATGTGTTCCTCTTAGGAAAACCGCATGGCGAGCAACAATTACATTGTTCTCTAGTGAGTTGTATAAGTACTATACTTAGGTTTCCCTAGGATAACCTACAATTGGCACTTATCCGATTTGGGTTTTAGTTTGGTATCATCCAAACATATGCCCAGCATTCCCAAATCTGCAGGAATGAGAAAACCTGGTTTCTTTCCTGTTCATATCTAATATGAAGTCTGTCAAACAGATTTTTATGGAACCTTATTCTAAATACGGTCTGCACTGTTAATGCGTATTCATTGAAGGAAATGGTAGCTCAGAGCGACTCATGATTAACCTTATCATGTCCAACAAAAAAATTGGTTTATCCATTCGGACACACCGTCAAAATGACATGTTCCGTGAGGAGTCCTCATTGAAAGAATACTATACTCTTTCAAGTATTTGAGAAACTTATTGCTTAAGTATTTTCATCATGGTCTAACCGTGATGGTTTAATACTTTAGCCGATCTGTTTGTTTATTTCGTGTCGAAACTCTAAAAGATTCCGATTTGTGTTTCAAAAGAAACACATAACCATAACGCGATGCCACATCTGTAAAAGTCACGAAATATTCATATCCACCTCTAGCCTAGCTAGATATGGGCCCACCTACGTCACTATGATCGAGGGCTAATAGATCGGTGGCATTTGTACTTTTACCAAGTAAACAGTGTTTTAGGCACTTTGCGCAATAAACTAGATTCCTAGACTTTATTTGAATAGAATCAAATATGTCCTAGTACCCACTCTTCAAAAGTGTGGATATACGATTCCTGTTTAATTGTGTCCCAGACAACAATGCCACAATTAAGGTTCAACTGATAAAATCAGTTTGAGCTATTTATTTGTCATGTTATATGTTTGAGATTTATTTATATTCAAAATATAAATATTGTTATTCACATCTAATGTGGTTATCTCAATATCATCTTTATAAAATAAAACACTTTAGTGTTCTAGAATATAAAGGTATACCCACAACGGGTTAAACCCTGATATAGAGATGATGTATCTAGTCAAACTAGTTACATTGTAATAGTATCCTAATTTAAGTACACATCTGAATGGTAGTTCCTAAACTTAGGTTTCTACGGTTAATACAGGGACTTTCGTCCCGTTTTCAATTCGTAGATTAATCTCATCTGAAGTCAGTATCCTGCTCTCAGCAGATTCTGCACACCAGTACATATTTATGTACCACATCCAGTATCTAAAATCCAATTTTAATACTAGCAGTGAACATATTTTATGACAAACATATTTGAAGTCAAAGCCTTGTTCGTCTTCAATTCCTTCATGTCTGCCTTGTCCATACGGCAGTCACGCTTCCGTGTCCCCGTTTGCCACAATTTAGGCAGACATTTTGGGATATGTCCTTTGTCTTCCGAGAAGATTATAATGATTTTGCCTTTGCCCTTTTCACACCCCAGAAGCCTTTGGACAAGCTTTGGCCTTCTAGAATGTTGAAATATGATGCGCCTTGCACTTCTTGCCTTTTTGAAAATTTTGGCTTTATCTCCTTGAGAATAGCCCTTAACTCTCCAAGAGTTATGTATTGCAATTTAGTATTTCTTAGATCTAAGAATAGATCTATGAAGATCCTTCAATTTCATTATCATACTTTAAGGATCTAATCCTTAGTTCTGATTAAGAAATTAATGAGTCCATTTGGCAAGCATAATGGATTAAGCACTAAAGTTATCATCACATGAATATCCAAATATCATGTTCTACTATTTGCTTAACTCTGGGCTTAGGCCTAATATGTTATTTTATCAATAAAGTAACTTATTAGTTTCCAGGACCATCCTGAAATTTTATTCCCAATTTGAAAATTAAAGTCGTTTAAATACATTTCACCCAGGATTATGTTTTAAACACTAATCTTTCATCATCTTGATTCTAATAGTCCAACTATTTAATCAACGATTTTAGGTACTATTTATTATAATGATTACTATAGTCCAACTATAATTTAATTGATTAATTCAATTATATTGATTACTATAATCCAATTATAAAATCAACTATTAATTGAAATAGTTTGAATACAGTCCAACTGTTTAATTAAAACAACATTATTATTAGTCCAACTAATAAATAATTTATTTGACGAAATTATTGTAATGAGCGCGTATGGCAAGTAACTAAACGAATATTGCAAATTTAATACTTGCCTCCCACTATTTTTTGGCGAGCCTCTAACTCTCTGTGGAGTACTCTGGAAACCTTGTTTCCTAGTGGGCTAGGATCCCGTTAAATAACACACAATCTTGACTTTGGCAACAAATTGTATGATAATTAACTAGGTAGATCTCTAAGATCAATTGGATCCCATCCAATTCCTAGATCTAGTAGGTGGACATCCAAGTCCGAACATATATCTTATATATGCCAATATATCCAATATATTGCCTAACCTTTTTCCTCTGAATAAACTAAGCCTTGGCTTTGGCACAACAAACTTAGTGATCCCAGTTAACGGAACCCATTGACCTTGGAAAGCTTCGTAATCAATGTCGATGGACAAGAAGTGATCTTGACTTTGGCCAACAAATCACAACTTGGACAAGACACCGATATGGAACAAAGCCTTCATGATTCAAACACATCCTCGACGACAAAGGTCTTGACTTTGGCCAACAAACCAATGCCAGTCTTAGATCTTGAGTAAGAATCACTCAATGGAAGGAAAAACGCTTAATATTATGTGAGGGTTTTTCGCGTGCAAATTGGCAACCAATTTATTATCTTTGTTAGGTCTCATCATCATACACCCTTAAACATGCATTCTAAACACATAATAAGGCGCGTAAATAAATAATAATGATATGCTGATGGATACTTTACACATTGTTCCTAGAACAAATCTCTCAATTTTCCTCTCTCCCACTAGCACAAGTATTTACTTCTACTACCCGTTACATAACACTTCTAAAGAAACTTATTTACATTGAGGGAGATTGGTGAGAAGAGAAATACAAAGAGTAAGGAGGTAATAGGCTGGACACGCAGGTCCCATTAATAAATTCTAATTATTATTACAACATTTCCAAAATTGCCCCACCCATCTAATTGTTGGGGTTGGTGCTCAGAGCGCCAATTCCCGGTTGTATTTCTGTTAAATACTTCTGTAAAACATTATTATTATGAATAATATATGCAGTTTCTATAATATAATCTATTCTTTTATATGGTAAAGACGTAATGACCCTAGAATGATTAGTCATGATACAGTTGCAAAAGCGTCGCAACGGACATTGAGATGTATCATGACGTTGTCATTCTCAGACAGTTCCTGGTCAAGGTTTACACTACTTGGTCAGTATAGTAAACCCGTTGAGACCGGTACATGTCGTATACTGGAATATATGATTCCAATGGTTTCTCAATGAACCATAAGTCTTGGAGACTAGTATAGACGTGTAGGTGTTTATAGCGGATAAACACTGAACGACTCACCGAAGATTCTTAATGGATGGTACACCAGCGTCAATAAGAATCTTCTTGGGTTGAGTAGCAGTTGTGATTCTTAGACTTGAGATGCCATTGTGGGCACATGAGACATCTTCTACACTTAGACGGCAGTCACGTCACCGATCTATTTAGATCAGACCTCCGCCTGTTCGTTGGGTGTAGATAGATCCTCAGGGTGTCCTATGTGTATCAAGATAGGATCCGTCAGTTCTGTGTACCAGAGCATAGGTAGTCCATATGATTAGCAATCAGATAAAACCATGGGCCCGTGGTAAAGTTTAGAAGCTAGTTCTAAACATTCTTTTTGAGATTGCTAATAGAATAGTCGACTGGATAATCCCGATAGAGATTTGACGTTTATATCTATATCTCTGGGATTTATCCGGATACCTGTGACGGAGGAATTATACATTTGCGATGACCTCGACCTGTATGGTTCAGCGAGATTATCCGTGATCGTCATAATCTACGGGTGGATAGATTATGGACACGAAATTGGATTTCGTGACGGATATACCTGAACCTAGAGAGTCTCAATAATGAAACATACTCGTAGAGCACTAGAGCAACATTAATAAATAATATTGATTATTTATAAAGTCGTTTAATGGTTAAACGCAAGATACATGCTAAAGAGACTAGATAGTCATTTGCTTAATTATTGTGTATTTACATTTAATACTTGATTAATTAAAATACACATTAATTAATAGTCAAAATGAGTTATTTGACTTATTTCCTAAATGAATATATGTTTTTAATATTTAATGTAAATATTATACATATATTTAATATATTTGTATTTGATTAATTAATTAATTATTTAATTGTTAAATGATTAAATTAATTAAAATATAAATACATCTTTTTAGGATATTTTAAGTTAATAATGTTAGTTGCATTTGTTGACCAAATAAATATCTAATAAAGTTTTTATAAGATATTTGTGCAAGTTGACCAAATGAAACTTGAAATGAAATTGAAATTAATTTCCTTATTTTTTGTCTTAGCCATTTTCGGCCAAGGCCAAATGAAACAAGTATAAATTGATTTTCATTTCATGATACTTTAACCTAATACACTTTATCAAAAAAACACCATTGAAGAACCTAAAGGAAGCTTGAGAAAGAAAGAAAGATTAAAGGAAGCTTGATTTTAGTAAGTTTTTTCAAACTTACTATTAGTAAGGAATTGTTCCTTAGGATCTAGGCTTCAATATATGATATCCTTAGGTTATTCCTTCTTTTTTCTTTGTGGTTTTTGTTGATGGAAGTTTGGTGAAGTGTAAGCATGTATATGATGGAAGTTTGTAACTAGTGTAGTTGTAAACATTCTTTTAAGGTTTATGAAACCATGTTGCTAATCTAGAGTTATTGACCCACTCTTAAATGACCTAGATTTGATCTTGAGTTGTTTCATTGTGTTGAGACTTGGATTGGATGGAAGAATGATGATTGAAGTAATTGATTTAATGTATTTGGTCTAATTTGTCCAATTTGTGGAAATTGAAAAATTAGGGTTCTTAACTAATTCCAATTTGGGGGTTTTCATATATGTTGTGTATTTATGTGTGTATATGATGCATATAAAGTTTCATGTTGATTGGATATCATTTGGATGTGTCTTGAAGCATGAAAGTGCAAAATGCACAATTGAACCCAATGAGGCTCACGCCTTGATAAGGAAAATTGGGGATTTTGGTTGCTTTGGTGTTTTGATGTTTTGAACATCATAAGTTCATCTTAGAAATTATTTAGAATCATTCAAAATTGATTGGATCAATTTCGGACTAAAACGGACAAAATACAAAGCAAGGGTATTTCGGTAAATTCACTAAAATTGTTTTATTGAATTATTTCACAATTTGATTATTGGAATATTAAATAAATATTTTATTTAATTAATCCGAGAAAAAGTTTTGAAATCTGAAAATCGGATTTTCACCGCTTCCGCTGCGTTACCGGACTCACCCCCTAAATACCCTACAAAATGGTATCAGAGCGAGTCTGATTCTAGGCCACTTAAATGATTAGCCTTCATTGAATCAATGTTTAATCATGTTTCTTGACTTTGTGCATGCTTATTAGGATCTAAACTGGTTAGATTTAGGGTGTATGACACTTAGCGGAAAATCCCTAATAATAAGGTTTGAATGTAATTTTGTATTTGATGCATGTTATATGGTCCGTCTTGTCAATACGGTTTATGAATACTTCTTTGTGACTACATCCTGAGACCGTGCCTCTGCTGTGAGGATGTAGCCGATAAAGATTTATTTATACCGGATGTATATCAGATACTAGGTAAATTCAAGTAAAAGCGGAATTCTGAACGTGCCCTAGCTGTCAGGATTACGTAAGTAACTTGATTTTACTATTGACGAGTTTAACCTTGGTACGTCTCCTTGTGGGCCTGCCTTCGCAGCGACAACGAGAAACGGCCAGGACCGGATACTTAGGAGTCATTAGTGAATGATTGACAAATGAGTTGTCTACCTGATGATATACGTAGGCGAGACCGTGCCTCTGCTGTGAGCCGAAATATATTCACGGGATCCACTTTTCACTATTAGTATTTAATTTAATTATTAAATATTTGTATTCTGTTTTGGGATTACAGTATTGCATGATTTAGTGGGAGGGGCATATTAGATTAAAAATCCATGATCTAGTTTATGCTTTTGATATTATATGAAACTGCTTTATTTCTGCTAACCGTTTTTTCGTGATCTATATGATAGATTGGCGATGGCGGCACAATCCACAAATCAGTTTGCGCGTATGCTTGATGCGAACAAACTGAAAGGCGCTGAGAACTTTGCAGACTGGGAATTGGATTTGAGGATTGTCCTCGATTCCGAGAAGCTGGGTTATGTTCTTGAGGGTCCGTTGCCCCTTGCAGTGGGCGAGGATGCTTCGGAGGAGGAACGCCAAGTTTTTGAAACTTGGAAGGATGATGATTTAAGGGTTAAATCATACATCCTTAGTTCACTGTCTCCGAAACTCAAGCAACAGTACTATGGTATGTTAGATTCCTATAGTATGATGACGCGATTGAGACAATCATTTGAGAACCAGGAACAAGTTATTGTTCACAAAGTCGCCATGGAACTGTTCCATGCGCGTCTGGATGAGGGGCAGAGTGTCAGCCCACATGTTCTTCAGATGATCGATTTGATCGATCAATTGAGGCAACATAATCTCATCTTGAATGACATTCTCGATGGAGTGTCATTCTTGGTTCACTGCCACCTCCAGCTTCATTTCGCCAGTTCGTGATGTACTTCAACATGCACGGGACTGTCTGTACCTACCAGGAGCTACATAGGATGTTGCTCACGGCAGAAGAGGACCTTAAGAAGGGAGTACCGACTCGCCCTCCTAGAACTACTTCTCTTTCGGCTTCTTCCCAAGGATGGTCCAAGGGAAAGAACAAGAAAGGCAAGAAGAAGAAGAAGGCTTTTGGTCCTCAACAACAGGCGAAGATTGCAAAGCCCAAAACAAATGCCACCACTGCGGCAAAGTTGGGCACTGGAAAAGGAACTGTCCTGATTACATTGCCCAAGTGAGGAGAGACAGAGCTTCTACATCAGGTACTTTTATTTTTCCAGTTATTGATTTATCTTTGGCTTGTGAAGCCGTTACATCCAGCTGGATTTTAGATTCTGCTTGTCCCATTCACATTTGCAATTCGTTGCAGGTGCTGAAGGAAAGTAGGAAACTGAAGCCTGGAGAGATGCAGTTGCGATTCGGGAGTGGAGACTCTTTGGATGCAGTTGCAGTGGGAGTATGCGAGATCTCATTATCGAATGGGACACTTTTGTTATATGACTGTCATTTTGTACCGGGATGTGTCGCTAATATTATATCACTTTTTGTATTAGATACAGAAGGCTTTTGTATTAATATTAAGAATAGTTCTTTGTATTTATATGATAAAATAATATTCAGATCCTTAGTTGTCCAAACCAGCATGGTCATTATACATTGCAAACTTCAAAAGATATATTAAAGTACTGGAGTTAATAAACGTAGTTTACCTGTAATTAATAATACTGAACTTTGGCATATGAGACTTGGTCACATTGGCGTTAACGCCTTACCCAATTGGTTAGGAATGGTTTGATATCAGATCTTACCATTGAGTCCTATCCAACTTGTGAATCCTGTATTCAGGGTAAGATGACCAAAGCCCCATTTTCTGGTGTTGGACACCGCGCCACTAACTTACTGGAACTCGTACATTCTGATGTATGTGGTCCACTAAGTCAAACTGCTCCAGTGGTTATTCGTACTTCGTTACCTTTACCGATGATTTATCACGGTACGGTTATGTGTATTTGATGCGACATAAATCGAAAACCTTTGAAAAGTTCAAAGAGTTTCCGAATGAAGTAGAAAAACCAACTGGTAAATATATTAAATGCCTTTCGATCAGATCGAGGCGGTGAATATATGAGTGGTGAGTTCATGGATTATATGAAGGAGAATGGGATTCTCGCTCAATACTCCTCCAGGTACAATCCACACACACAATGGTGTATCTGAAAGGAGAAATCGGACTTTATTGGATATGGTCCGATCGATGTTGAGTTTCACAGATTTGCCCTATTACTTATGGGCTACTGTCTCTTAATAGCCGCACATCTTTTGAATAAGATTCCTTCAAAAGGCTGTTCCTACGACACCGTATCGGATATGGTTCGGTAGGAAACCAATCTTAATTATATTAAGGTTTGGGGTTTGTCCTGCCTATGTCAGGGTAACTCAGCAAGTAAGCTTTCGCCTCGAGGGCAAAAGTTTAGGTTTGTTGGATATCCCTCGAACACGAGGATATCTGTTCTATGATACCGAGCATCGAAATGTGTTAGTAGCTCGCTTCGCAAAATTTCTAGAAGTATAATTTTTGTCAGAAGGTGGTGATCATAGACAGGTTGAGCTTGATGAAGTCCAACCTGAAACCAACGAACCAACGGAGGAACCTGAAGTTCAAGTAGATGAAGGACCTTCAACACACACGCTCCGTAGGTCGGAAAGGGTATCTAGACCTCCTGAACGCTTGTATTTGATACAAGAAAAGAGTCTGGATGTTCTCTTAGTTGAAGAGACAGATCCTTTCACCTATAGAGAATCGATGTTGGACATCGACTCCGTGAAATGGCAAAGTGCCATGAAATCTGAGATAGACTCAATGCATGAAAATCAAGTTTGGGACTTGATTCCGCTTCCCGAAGGAATTGTTCCTATCGGTTGTAAATGGGTTTACAAGAGGAAGCGCGGGCCTGACGGTAAGGTTGAAACTTACAGGCCCGACTGGTAGCAAAAGGTTACACGCAGCGACCTGGCGTCGACTACGATGAAACTTTTTCGCCGGTAGCAATGCTTAAGTCTATCCGGATTTTGCTTTCTATAGCTGCGTATCATGACTACGAGATTTGGCAAATGGATGTCAAAACAGCTTTTCTAAATGGATTTCTTGATGAAGAAATCTATATGGAACAGCCGGAAGGTTTCACATCCAGCGAAACCTCGGGCATGGTATGTAAGCTTGTTTAAGTCCATTTATGGACTTAAACAAGCTTCACGAAGTTGGAATCTTCGATTCGATGAGATTATTAGATCGTCTGGTTTTCTCAAGAATTCGGAAGAATCTTGTGTGTATCAGAAGGCCAGTGGGAGCATGGTCGCATTTTTAGTCCTATATGTTGATGACATCCTAATCATTGGGAATGATTTAGGTATGTTGCAAAGCGTGAAAGCGTACCTCTGTAAGAATTTCTCCATGAAGGACCTGGGAGAAGCTTCCTATGTTTTAGGGATAAAACTCTATAGAGATAGACAAAGGAGGCTGATTGGGTATCCCAATCAACGTACGTAGATAAGATCTTGGAACGGTATAGCTTTGGTAACTGTAAGACAGCAAACATACCGTTCAGACATGGGATTCATCTTTCCAAGAAGATGTGTCCACAAACAGAAGATGAGAAGGTTAGAATGTCTAACCAACCTTATGCTTCATGTTTGGGTAGCATAATGTATGCCATGTTATGTACGAGGCATGATATCAGTTTCGCTGTTAGCGTAACTAGTCGATATCAGTCCAATCCAGGTAATGACCATTGGATGGCCATTAAACATATCCTAAAGTATCTAAAAGGTACTAAGGATAAGTTGATAATATATGGAGGAAACGAACTGCAGGTTAATGGGTATACAGACTCCGATTTCCAATCAGATCCCGATGATAGAAAGTCTACATCTGGATTTGTCTTTACCCTTAACGGAGGTGCAGTTTGTTGGAAGAGTTCCAAATAGGGATTGACAGCTGATTCCACCACTGAGGCGGAATATATTGCAGCTTCTGAAGCTGCAAAAGAGGCTGTGGATAAAGAATTTTATCACAGAATTGGGAGTTGTCCCAAGTATCGAGAATGCGATTCCGTTATACTGTGATAATACTGGAGCCATTGCGCAAGCAAAGGAACCGAGGGCGCATCAGAAGTCGAAGCATGTGGAACGCAAGTACCACATCATTCGAGAGATCATGTCGTGAGGGGATATTGTCGTGTGCAAGGTACCGAGTGAAGATAATGTAGCAGATCCGCTGACGAAGGCCATACCTCCGAAGTTGTTTGATAAACACGTGGAGTCGATGGGTATTAGATACAATCGATATTGGCACTAGAGCAAGTGGGAGATTTTGTTGGGGTTGGTGCTCAGAGCGCCAATTCCCGGTTGTATTTCTGTTAAATACTTCTGTAAAACATTATTATTATGAATAATATATGCAGTTTCTATAATATAATCTATTCTTTATATGGTAAAGACGTAATGACCCTAGAATGATTAGCCATGATACAGTTGCAAAAGCGTCGCAACGGACATTGAGATGTATCATGACGTTGTCATTCTCAGACAGTTCCTGGTCAAGGTTTACACCACTTGGTCAGTATAGTAAACCCGTTGAGACCGGTACATGTCGTATACTGGAATATATGATTCCAATGGTTTCTCAATGAACCCAAGTCATGGAGACTAGTATAGACGTGTAGGTGTTTATAGCGGATAAACACTGAACGACTCACCGAAGATTCTTAATGGATGGTACACCAGCGTCAATAAGAATCTTCTTGGGTTGAGTAGCAGTTGTGATTCTTAGACTTGAGATGCCATTGTGGGCACATGAGACATCTTCTACACTTAGACGGCAGTCACGTCACCGATATTTAGATCAGACCTCCGCCTGTTCGTTGGGTGTAGATAGATCCTCAGGGTGTCCTATGTGTATCAAGATAGGATCCGTCAGTTCTGTGTACCAGAGCATAGGTAGTCCATATGATTAGCAATCAGATAAAACCATGGGCCCGTGGTAAAGTTTAGAAGCTAGTTCTAAACATTCTTTTTGAGATTGCTAATAGAATAGTCGACTGGATAATCCCGATAGAGATTTGACGTTTATATCTATATCTCTGGGATTTATCCGGATACCTGTGACGGAGGAATTATACATTTGCGATGACCTCGACCTGTATGGTTCAGCGAGATTATCCGTGATCGTCATAATCTACGGGTGGATAGATTATGGACACGAAATTGGATTTCGTGACGGATATACCTGAACCTAGAGAGTCTCAATAATGAAACATACTCGTAGAGCACTAGAGCAACATTAATAAATAATATTGATTATTTATAAAGTCGTTTAATGGTTAAACGCAAGATACATGCTAAAGAGACTAGATAGTCATTTGCTTAATTATTGTGTATTTACATTTAATACTTGATTAATTTAAATACACATTAATTAATAGTCAAAATGAGTTATTTGACTTATTTCCTAAATGAATATATGTTTTTAATATTTAATGTAAATATTATACATATATTTAATATATTTGTATTTGATTAATTAATTAATTATTTAATTGTTAAATGATTAAATTAATTAAAATAAATAGCATATGTTAGTATATTTTAAGTTAATAATGTTAGTTGCATTTGTTGACCAAAATAAATATCTAATAAAGTTGTTTATAAGATATTTGTGCAAGTTGACCAATGAAACTTGAAATGAAATTGAAATTAATTTCCTTGTTTTTGTCTTAGCCATTTTCGGCCAAAGGCCAAATGAAACAAGTGTAAATTGATTTTCATTTCATGATACATTTAACCTAATACACTTTATCAAATAAACACCATTGAAGAAACCTAAGGAAGCTTGAGAAAGAAAGAAAGATTAAAGGAAAGCTTGATTTTAATAAGTTTTTTCAAACTTACTATTAGTAAGGAAATGTTCCTTAGGATCTAGGCTTCAATATATGATATTCTTAGGTTATTTCCTTCTTTGTTCTTTGTGGTTTTTGTTGATGGAAGTTTTGGTGAAGGTGTAAAGCATGTATGATGATGGAAGTTTGTAACTAGTGTAGTTGTAAACATTCTTTTAAGGTTTATGAAACCATGTTGCTAATCTAGAGTTATTGACCCACTCTTAAATGACCTAGATTTGATCTTGAGTTGTTTCATTATGTTGAGACTTGGATTGGATGGAAGAATGATGATTGAAGTAATTGATTTAATGTATTTGGTCTAATTTGTCCAATTTGTGGAAATTGAAAAATTAGGGTTCTTAACTAATTCCAAATTTGGGGGTTTTCATATATGTTGTGTATTTATGTGTGTATATGATGCATATAAAGTTTCATGTTGATTGGATATCATTTGGATGTGTCTTGAAGCATGAAAGTGCAAAATGCACAAAATTGAACCCAAGTGAGGCTCACGGCCTTGATAAGGAAAATTGGGGATTTTGGTTGCTTTGGTGTTTTGATGTTTTGAACATCATAAGTTCATCTTAGAAATTTTAGAATCATTCAAAATTGATTGGATCAATTTCGGACTAAAACGGACAAAAATACAAAGCAAGGGTATTTCGGTAAATTCACTTAAAATTGTTTTATTGAATTTATTTTCACAATTTGATTATTGGAATATTAAATAAATATGTTTATTTAATTAATCCGAGAAAAAGTTTTGAAATCTGAAAATCGGATTTTCACCGCTTCCGCTGCGTTACCGGACTCACCCCCTAAATAACCCCTACACTAATATCCATCCGATATACATTATTCATGCATCGCAACCATGTATTCACACAAGCATGTTATCAATCAATCTAATCCAATTAATTATTCTGATAATTAATGACCATCCAATGTTCAAACAACGATTTGATTTTGCTCGAGTCAAACTCGTTTTGCGAATAAGTTCTCAAAGTACGAATTCTTGAATTATATTAAACTACAAAATTAAATCCAATTCAATTTGCATTTAATACTAATTCGCTATTTAATTCCAAATTAAATATTACACTTTATTAACAAACCTTTACGACTTAAATTCCAATTTAATCGTTACGGGTCTCAAAGCCCGATTAACATCCAATGTTAATTTAATTAAAGTCCAATGGGCTTTCAATTAATTTCTTAAGGCATGGACTTTTGGTCAACTTGGGTCGAACCCAATAACCAAAGCCCAATCAAGGAATAACCACATAAGCCTAGAAATCAATTTAGGCCCATTAGGCCCAATTAAAATATTAAAGGTCCATTAAGTCATAATTGGAATTTATGGAAATGGTTTTGGGCCCAATTGGATCCAATCAATTTAGCCGAAACCCATCTTGGTACAACCAAGCCCATTTAAGCCCAATAACAACTTTACAAGCCCAAATCCAATTTAAGCCCAACATAATTAAATTCCAAAATTCCAATTTCACAATTTAATTACTCAAAGTGTATAGCATAATTAATTACCCAAATCAATATTTCAAAACACCAATTAGCCTAATTAATCATGCTCATTAACAACAATTAGTGTCCAACACAATTGATCAAAAATCAAACCCATTTACATGCTTACATGTCTCGGCAATTTGGGCAATTTTATGTCCAATTCGAATTCAATCCAATTAAATCCAATTCAACATTAAATCAACATTCCCAATTGATTTCAAGTCATCCAATGAATCAAAAATAAAAAATTCCAAGACATTTAGGGCATAGTATGATTCGGCCAAGCCAACCAAAAGGGGAAAATTTGATCCAATCAATATTTCATGAAATTGATCCAATCCAACTTCTATTAAACATCATTTAAGCATACTCAATCAATTAATTTTATTAAATCATGCTCAAAATCAATTTACCCAATTTTAACCCTAAGTTCAAGTTTCATGTTGGGTTTCTCTAAGCGATGAAACATACATGTGAATACTCGAAGAAGTTGCGGAATACTTACATCGATCGGCTTTTGCGACGCGATGGACAACAAAATATTTTTAAGCCCTTGGAGGTGCTCTCGACTTTGGCAGTTTTTTGTCCTCCATGAATTCGGCAATGGTGATTCCTCCAAGCTCCAAGCTTTGTGTGATTCCATGCTCACGGGTGCGGTTCTCTATCACTTTCGCAAGATTCTATAGTGTGCTAGAACTCCGGAAATTTTGACATAAAATTTCCTATTGCTTCTCCAACCTCTCAGCTTTATGACAGAGAAGGAAGAAGATGAAGGCCCCTTGGGCGTGAGATTGGGGAGAGAAAAAAGAGAGAGGAAAAGGTGTTGTGTGTTAGGTTTTTTTTAATTGATTTCCAAAATCAAAAACATATACCAAAAATTAACTTTCAAAAAGTCAACAAGGTACAAGCTTTAAAAGCTCCCAACAACCCCCATCAATCAATGTGACAAGTTGTCAAATCACTCAAAGTGACTAGACATCACATCAATCGATTGACAAGTGATTTGACACTTGATGTGACTTGCAGGCCGCACTTGAATTCGAAACGCGAGTGCGCTCGCAAACACTCCCGGGCTCGGGTTCGCTAATTCCAAATTAACGATTTTTCTATTGCGACGTAATTAAATAATTATGCCTAGCAAAATCACTATTCACGTCGCTAACGAATTAATTCTAAATTAACTCGTTCGCCCGAATTAAAATCTAATTTCAATTCTGCGTCGAAATCCAATTTTGAATAATATATCGAATATATTATTTTATCGATTAAATCCAAATTAATCGTTCTCTCTCTTTAATTAATATTTTATCCCAGATAAAATATCTCCGTAATTAATCCCAGATTAATTTTCTCTCTCATCTAATTAATCCCAGATTAATAAAGTGCGAGTCAAACATCATCGGTGAATCTTCGGGAAGTGACCCATGAGATCCCCGGATATGTTGGCAGTAAATCCGGTCGTCAAACTATCCGAACACGTAAGTACCTAGTACTACGCTTGTACCGATTTACAAGACAAGGTTGGCTTCTAGCAAAGCTCCATGCCTACCAAATTCTCCAGAAATATCCTTACAGGAATATGTGATCTATATCAGGCGTAGTATACGTAGTATTGCGTATTTCGATCCAGTATCGGATGTCACGTGCAAGGCTTGGGGCTGGAAATGTGTCTGCCCCGTACGAAGCACATATCGGATCTCTGGTAACTAGTCTCTATAATCGGATAAACATGACCTAGTCATAATATCCCGATAGCTGCAGCATATAAGAGAATCAGTTCCGTATCCTACGTGAGTATCATCTCCACTATTTCTGGAGTGATACTACCATCTCGACATCACACCTAATACACTACGATTCTCAATATACCCAGAAGAGGCGTACAGAGAACCTGTTAAAGCCCTGGACGACCAAAATCAAAGTACATTGATTGTCGCAAGTATTAGCGGTGCAAGTCTCAGGTTAAGACCAAATACACCTACCCTGATTCGGACTTCCA
>SKCR01031396.1:0-16371 GCA_019454045.1 Zanthoxylum bungeanum | reverse complement strand
TTTGAGTGACCCGTACATAGTTCAGGTGTTGGACACTTGAGTGATTGGATATAGGCCAAGTGGGAGATTGTTAGACAATTATGACCCATAACGTCACTATTTGTAAAAGACATTGTGGTTTTTGTACAAATTAACTATGTGATAATGGAAATTGCTATTTTATCATTTAGTAATTAGATTACTTGAATATATAAATGATGAAAGTCCTTATGATTAGTTCCGAATTATAAGATATGAGACAGTTCAATCCATTAAGGTTTAATCATTAAATATCCATAGTCGTAGTATTATCGAGACTGGACATCGATAATGCAGAATAGACTAGTGTTGCACTTGTGCGCGTTGTGGGAGCATAACACATAGTTCTCATAAATTTAAGTATTGGATACTTATGCAAGTGTGATAGGAGGTTAGCCGTTGGACCGGGAACAGCTTCGCTCTGGATAGACCCCTCGGAATCCCATTGGTAGTATGACTATGTGTCTATGGGAATCCGAAACAAGGTAGGTGTATGTGGTCTTAACGTGAGACTTGCATCGCTAATACTTGCGACAATTAGTACGCTTTGGTTTTGGTCGTCCGGGGCTTTAACAAATTATGTGTACGCCTCTTCTGGGTTTACTGAGAATCGTAGTGTATTGGGTGTGATGTCAAGATGGAAGTATCACTTCAGTCATATGGAGAAGATGATCACGCATGGATACATAACTATTACTCTTAAATGCCGCAGCTATCATGATAGTATGACTAGGTCATGATTATCCGATTACAAAGACTAGTTGATAGTGATCCGATATATGCTTCGTACGGATCAGACACAATTCCAGCCATAGGCCTAGCATGTGACATCAGATACTGGATCGTAATACGCAATACTTAGTATACTGTGCCTGATATAGATTATATATTCTTTGTTGAATATTTCAGGAGAATTGGGTAGGAACGGTGCTTTGCTAGAAGCCAACCATATCTTGTAAATCGGTGAGAATGTGGTACGCGGTACGCACGTGTCGGATAGTCCGACAACCAGATTTACTGCCAACATATCCAGGGATCTCTTGGGTCGCTTCCCAAATATTCACCGATGATATTTGACTTGAACAGAATTAATCTAGGATTAATTATGAGAGAGAGAAAATTAATCTGGGATTAATTACGGTAAGAATTTATCTGGGATAAAATTCGAATAGAAGAGAGAACGCGATTAATTTATAATTAATCGATTAAATTATATATTGGATATATTAATTGAAATCAGATTTCAATACGGAATTAAAAATAGATTTTAATTCGGGCGAACGAATTAATTTAGAATTAATTCGCAAGCGACTTTCGTAATAATTTTGCTAGGCATTATTATTTAATTAAATTGGATTTAATTACATCGCGACGGAAAATTCGTTTATTTTGGAATTAAACGAACCCGGGCCCGAGCGAAGTTGCGTGTTGAGTTAGCCGACTTAAATTTGGAATTTAAAAGTGGTGGGACCCCTTTCACTTACATCAACTTGTTGGACATGTGATGGAAGTGGTTAGGCTTGAATTATGGATTTGATTTGTTGGCAAGTAAGGCTTGGTTTACTTATAAAACACTCAAACCAAATCCAACACACAACCTTTGTATAAATTAAAGCAAGTCAACTTTGGAAGTAAGATAAGTTACTATTCACAACATTCTCTCTTCTCCTTCCTCCTTCATTGCCGTGACTTCTTCTTCTCCAAGGGAAAGTTTTGTTGCAAAATTTTTCTTAAGCTAGCACTTAAAGAGCAAATCAAGGTGATATGGAAACTCACCCTTGAGTTGGATTCACTCAAAGAAAGCTTGGAGCTCTCAACAAACATCAAAGAATTTGAAATTCTCATCCATTCATTGTAAGTAATTTTCCGCAACTTACTTTGTTTTATTCACACAATATCATGACTTAGAGACATTGGGTTATCTAGAACACTAACAATAGTATCAGAGCCATATCTAAGCTTGATTTATTTCTAGGGTTTATATACTTGATTTGAGGATTTTATGCTTTGAGCTTGCAAATGCCTAAATTGGTTGTTTGGTTATGGTTATATGATGATAACTTGGAGTTATGCATGATTGATTTTGTGAAAAATTGATTAGATTAATTTTCCCTAAAATTCACACATTGGCCGAATACTACCCCTAGAATGCTAATGGTGATTTTTTGAAAATTAGACAATTGGATGTGTTGTTGGCATGAAATGTATGTATATGTTGATTTAATTAAATTGAAATCAAGTTGCATGATAATTTCCTTGCCAATGTCGTGAGCTTAAGCATGTTTAATGGATTGATTTTGCTTCAATTTGTGTTGGACATTAGTTGGATAATTAAAGCATGATTAATTAGTTTAATTGATGTTTTGGAAATATAGTTTAATTATTTAATTATGGCAATTACACTTTAATTAAATTAATGTGATATTTGGAATATTATGTTAATAATAAATTAGTCTTTAAATTAGATTTGGCTAATTGTTATATTGGGGCTAATGGGCTTGGTTGTGCCAAGTTTGGTTTTGGAGAATTGGGTTGGATCCAATTGGGCCTAAAACCATTTCCATAAAGTCCAAATATGACTTTTGGGCCTTTAAAAAATTAAAATTTGCCTAAATTGATTTTTGGCAAAAGAGTGATTCCTTATTGGGCCTTGGCATCTTGGATTGAATCCATATTGGCCAAAGCCCATGCCTTAAGAATTAATTGAAAGCCTATTGGACTTTAATTAAAATAGTATTGGATACTAATTGGGCCTTTGAGACCCATTTAGATTAGATTTAGAATCTAAGTCTAAAAAGCACTAAAATAAGTGTAATCATTTAATTTGGAATTAAATACGAATTAGTATTGAATACAAATTAAATTGGATTTAAAATTGTAGTTTGATATAATTCAAGAATATGTACTTTGAGTATTTATTCTTAAACGAGTTGGACTCACGCAAATCAAATCGTTGTTTGAACATTGGATGGTCATTAATTCAAAGATTAATTAATTGGATTAAATTGATTGATAACATGCTTTGTGTGAATACTTGGATGTATTTGTATGAATAATGTATATCAGATGGATATTAGAATTGTGATGGCAATTTTGGAAATTGTTGTAATAAGTTTAGAATTTATTAAATTGGACCTGCGTGTCCAGCCTATTATCTCTTTACTCTTTGTATTTCTCTTCTCACCAATTCCCCTCAATGCAAATGAGGTTTCTTTAATGTATTATGTAATTGGGTAGAAGTATGAATAGTGCTAGCTTGTAACTTTTTAAAAAAATGAATAGTGCTAGTGGGAGAGAAGAAATGAAGAGATTTTTTCTAGGAATAAATTGTTATATATCCATCCGCATATCATTTTTATTTTAATCACGCCTTATTATGCTTTTAGAATGCATGTTAAGGGTGTATGATGAGACCTAATCAAAGATAATAAATTGGTTGCCAATTTACGCGAAAAACCCTCACTCAAATATTAAGCGTTTTCCTTCCATTGAGTGGTTCTCTCTCAAGATCTAAGATTGGCATTGGTTTGTTGGCCAAATTCAAGATCAATGTCCATTGCGGATGTGTTTGAACCACAAAAGCTTTGTTCCATATCACATGTCTTGGGCAGTTGTGACTTGTTGGCCAAAGTCAAGGTCACTTCTTGTTCATCGACGTGGATTATGAAGCTTTCCCACTGTCAATGGGTCATGCTTAACTGGAATCATTAAGCTTGTTGAGCCAAAGCCAAGGCTTAGTTGATTCAGAGGAAAGGTTAGGAAATATATTGGATATATGTTTTGGACTTGGAGGTCCACCTACCAGATCTAGGAATTGGATGGGATCCAATTGATCTTAGAGATCTACCTAGTTAAGTTTCATACAACTTGTTGGCCAAAGTCAAAGTTGTTTGTTATTTAACGGGATCCTAGCCCACTAGTAAACTGGGTTTCCCGAGTACTCAACAGAGGGTTAGAGGCTCGCCGAAAAATAGTGGGAGGCCAGTATTAAATTTGCAATTTCGTTTAAAACTTGCTTACATGCGCTATTTTAATTTATTTATCGTTGTTATAAATATATTAGTTGGACTAATATCGAATATTGCTTTCTTTGAACAGTTAGACTGTACAAGACAGTACTCCATTTGTAGTTGGTTATATAGTTGGACTATAGTACCCATTGCATTTTGAGTGTACCCGAAATCGTTGATTGAATAGTTGGAATATTGCAATTGAGATGGCTGGAAAGATTAGCGTTAGAGACATCGTCATGGGGGCGAAAATGTCTTTAACAACTTCAATTTTCCAGATTGGGAGATGAACCTCAGGATAATTCTGGGGGCTGAGAAGTTACTCTATGTTTTAGGGAAACCTCTCGGGCCTGAGCCAAGAGTTGAGCAAATAGTAGAGCATGAGCTTTGGAAGACTCATCGTGATGATAACTTTAGTGCTCAATCCGTCATGCTTGCCGCAATGACTCCTCAGTTTCGTCATCAGAATAAAGGATTGGATCCTTATAGTATGATGTTGAGATTGAAGGATCTTCACAGATCTAATCTTAGATCTCAGAAGTTGAATTTCGAAAGAAGCTCTTTCGCTCACGTATGTCAGAGGGTACATCTGTCGAGCACTATGTGTCACAGATGATTGCTGACATCGAACAGCTAGGTCAACTGGGCATAACCTTCGAGGCTGAGACTTCCATAGATTTGATCTTACAGTCTCTGCCCGAGTGCTAGGGCGGTTCGTCATGAACTATTATATGATGAACAATAAAATACTCTTGGAGAGTTAATGGCGATGCTGAAAGAAGCAGAGCCAGAGCTTCTGAAGGGCAAGAAGTGCGAGGCGCACCTTACTTCGACATCCCAGATGGCTAAGGCTTGGCCGAAGGCTTGGCCGAAGGCTTCTGGGGTGTGAAGAAAAGGAAGAAAGCAAGGCTCAAATCAAATCATCACAGTCTTCTGGGAAGACTAAGGACAATCCCAAGACGTCTGCCTAAATTATGGCAAACGGGGTCACTAGAAGCATGACTGCCATGAGTACAAGGCGGAGTTGAAGGAAGTGAAGATGGGCAAGGCTCAAGCTTCAGGTATGTTTGTTATAAACATGTCCACTACTGGTTTTAAAAAAATGGATTTTTGATTCTGGATGTGGTACTCACATATGTACTGATGTGTAGGATCTGCTGATTAGCAGGATACTGGCTTCAGGTGAGATCGACCTGCGAGTCGGAATAGGACGAGAGTCACTGTTTTGGCCGTTAGGACTTATGTTTTGTACCTGTCTTGGGGCATGTAATTACATTAGGTGACTAATATTATGTACCTAGTTTGACTAAGGAATATCATCTCTGTATCTAGTTTAACCCGATGTGGGTATACCTTTGTATTCCGGAACACTAGGTGTTTTGTATATAAAGATGACATTTTGATATGTACAGCAGATGTTAATAATAGTCTTTATATTTTGAATATAAATGAATCTCAAACATATAACAAGACAAACAAAAGGCTCAAACTAAGTAACACGGATGAGACTTATATGTGGCATTATTGTCTGGGACACATTAACAAGACTCGTATATCCAATCTTTTGAAGAATGGATACTTGGACGGATTTGATTCCAATTCAAATGACGTTTGTGAATCTTGTTTATTAGGCAAAATGCCTAAAATTCCTTTTAGCGGTAAGGGTGTACTTTCCACCGAACTGTTAGCCCTCGTTCATGGTGACGTATGTGGGCCCATGTCTAGCCAGGCTAGAGGTGGATAACAATACATTGTAACCTTTACAGATGTTGCATCGTGTTATGGTTATATGTATCTTATGAAACACAAGTAAGAAACTTTTGATAAATTCAAAGAGTTTCGACACGAAGTAGAAAAATAGACTGGCAAAAGTATTAAAAAATATTGCGGTTAGACCATGGTGTAGAATATTCAAGCAACGAGTTTCAAGATTACATGAAAGAGTATGGTATTCTTGCACAGTGGACTCCTCTCGGAACACCTCACTTGAACGGTGTGTCCGAACAGAGACACCGAACTTTGTCGGACATGGTAAGGTTTATGATGAGTCGCACTGAGCTACCAATTTCCTTCACGGGATACGTATTGAACAGTGCAATGCTTATTTTGAATAAGGTTCCGTCAAAGTCTGTTGGACAGACTCCATATGAAATATTAACAGGAAAGAAACTGAGTTTCTCATTCCAGAAGATTTGGGAATGCTGGGCATATATTAAACGTTTGGATGGTACCAAACTAGAACCCAAATCGGATAAGTGCCTATTTGTAATTGGTTATCCTAGGGAAACCAAAGGATATTATTTCCACAACCCATAAGAGAACAAAATATTTATTGCTCTCCATGCGGTTTTCCTTAGAGGAATTCCTAAATGCAGTGGTAAATGGGAGGAAAGTGTTAGTGTTCCTAGAACATGCCACGGGATCTCTAAGCGTGATTAGTGTGTGAATAAATCAAGAAATTTGCATAATTAACTTACATTGATCGGCTTTGACTTTCAAAACTTTTCATGGATGTTGAAGCTTCCAAACCCTGTTTGTTGTTCCAAACTCATTGGTGAGTATCCCTATCACCTTCATTTGATTCCTTTATGTGCTAGCAAGAACAAAATGGCAGAATTTTGCTCTCCAAGAGAAGCAACAATTCGGCTAACAGAGAGAGGATAATTCAGCCATAAACAACAAGGCCAATCGGCCAAGGTCTTAAAAAAAAAAAACTGAGGCCGATTGCCTTTTTTTAAGAAAGAAGTCAGTGGCGTTTTTTAAAAAAAAAAAGAAGAAGCCAATTGGTTCTTTCAAAAAGAACCCAATTGCTTCTCGCCATCATTAAAAAAAAATAAAAGGAGATGACAATGGCCTTTTTATTCACTCGGCCAAGGAGAGAGAGAAATAATGATATTCCAAAAATTCATTAATTGTTTTTCTTTTATTGGTAGGTGTGATGGGTAAGTAAATCCCATTTAAATTGTCAATGAGTAGATGATGTATGGAAGTGGGTCCCACCTCATTGAATTCAAAATTCAAATTACCTACACAACACACTTCGGGCTCGGGTTCGTTTAATCCGATTAAATGAATTTTTCGTCGCAACATAATTAAATCTAATTTAATTAAATAATAATGCCTAGCAAAATTATTACGAAAGTCGTTTACGAAATAATTCCAAATTAATTCGTTGACACGAATTCAAATCCAATTTTAATTCCGCAGTGAAATCTAAGTTCAATTAATATATCTAATATATTATTTTAGCCAATTAAATAAATTAAATAGTAAAATCTAATTTAACTATTAAATTTACTTTACCGATTAATTCCAAATTAATCGCATTCTCTCTTCTCGACGAATTTCATCCCAGATAAATTCTCGACGCAATTAATCCCAGATTAATTATTTCTCTAATAATTAATCTCAGATTAATTATTACCATAATTAATCCCAGATTAATTATTACCGTAATTAATCCCAGATTAATTCTTACTGTAATTAATCCCATATTAATTTTCTCTATTTTAATTAATCCCAGATTAATACTGTTCGAGTAAAATATCATCGGTGAATCTTTCGGAAGCGACCCAAGAAATCCCTGGATATGTTGGCAGTAAATATGGTCATCGGACTATCCGAACACGTGCGTAACTAGTACCACGTTCTCTCCGATCCACAAGACATGGTTGGCTTCTAGCAAAGGATCGTGCCTACCCAATTCTCCAGAAATATTCTTCTACAGAATACGAGATCTTTGTCAGGTGTAGTGTTGGACAGTTATGACCCATAGCGTCACTATTTGTACAGATCATGGTGTTGTTGTACAAATTAACTATGTGACAAAGGAGATTGCTCTCTTATCATTTGTGATTAGATCACCAAGATGTATAAATGATAGGAGGTCCATATGATTAGTTCCTGGATTGAGAATGATATGAGACAGTATCAGTCCACAAAGAATTAATCATTAAATATCCCTAGTCAGAGTATTATCGAGATTGGACATCGATAAATGCGTAAAAGACTAGTATTACACTTGTGCGCGTTGTGAGGGCACAACAACATAGTTCTCATATATTTGGGTATAGGATACTCATGCAAGTGTAATAGGAGGTTGTGTTTTTACCGATGGTACGGGAAACAGCTTCGCTCTGGATAGACCCCCTCGGAATTTCATTGGTAGTATGACTATGTGTCTATGGAAGTCCGAAATCAGGGTAGGTGTATTTGGTCTTAACCTGAGACTTGCACCGCTAATACTTGCGACTATCAATATACTTTGGTTTTGGTCCCCCAGGGCTTTAACAGGTTCTGTGTACGCCTCTTCTGGGTATATTGAGAATCGCAGTGTGTTGGGTGTGATGTTAAGATGGAAATATCACTCCAGTAATAGTGTGGATGATGGTCACGTAGGATACGGAACTTGTTCTCTTATATGCTCGAGCTATCAGGATATTATGACTAGGTCATGTTTATCCGATTATAGAGACTAATTACCAGAGATCCGATATGAGTTTCGTACGGGGCAGACACAATTCCAGCCCCAGGCCTAGCACGTGACATCCGATGCTGGATCGATATACGCAATACTACGTATACTACGCCTGATATAGATCACATATTCCTATAAGGATATTTCTAGAGAATTGGGTAGGCATGGCGCTTTGCTAGAAGCCAACCTTGTCTTGTAAATCGGTACAAACGTAGTACTAGGTACTTACGTGTTCGGATAGTCCGACGACCGTATTTACTGCCAACCTATCCGGGGATCTCATGGGTCGCTTCCCAAAGATTCACCGATGAAGTATGACTCGCACTTTATTAATCTGGGATTAATTAAATGAGAGAGAAAATTAATTTGGGATTAATTACGAAGATATTTTATCTGGGATAAAATATTAATTAAAGAGAGAGAACGATTAATTTGGAATTAATCGATAAAATAATAAATTGGATATATTATACGAAATTGGATTTCGACGCGGAATTGAAATTAGATTTTAATTCGGGCGAACGAGTTAATTTAGAATTAATTCGTTAGCGACGTGAATAGTAATTTTGCTAGGCATAAATATTTAATTACGTCGCAACGGAAAATTCGTTAATTTGGAATTAGCGAACCCGAGCTCGGGAGTGTTTACGAGCGCATTCACATTTCGAATTCGAGTGCGGCACACAAGTCACATCAAGCACCAAATCAATCGTCAATCGATTGATGTGATGTCTAGTCACTTTGAGTAATGAGACAACATGTCACTTTTGATTGATGTTGGTAGTTGGAAAGCATTGATTATTTTTTTGCTTTTTGACTTTTGCGATTTGAAATGGTTTTGGTATTTGATTTATTTTTGGAAAATAAATATAAAATACACTTAACACATTTCTTTTACTCTCTCTCTCCATCTTTCACGGTTTGGAACCTTTCCCTTCTTCTCACCTATTCGGGTTTTAGCAAACTTCTTCTTCTCCAAAAATCAGTCACTGACGAATACAAAAGAGAAGCAAGATGATGATTTTGTTGCAAAATCAAAGTGCTAGCACACAAAGGAGTTATCCTAAGGTGATAGGGAACCAAACACATGAGAATGGAATGGTCATTGAAAGCTTGGAGCTTGGTGCATCAATTGAGGACATCCATGGCCGAAAATGGAGGAGGCAAAACCAGTCACTGCCGAGCACATCTTGGAGAAGAGATCAAAGTTTTGTTCTTCGACGCATCCAATCCATTCAATGTGAGTATGATTCCGCCATACTTTGTTGTGTATTCACATGTGTTTTATGCTTGATTTCATCCTTGGGACTTTAATAGAAACCCAACAATGGTATCTTGAGCTATTTGAGCATGAAACATGATCAGGGTTCTTAACTTTAAAATTTGGGGCTTTTTGATTTAAGCATGTTTTTGGAAAATTGTTTGTTTGAATATGCTTGTATATGGATAACTTAGAGTTATATGTGATCAATTTGTTTAAAAATTAATTGGATTAATTTTCCCCAATTTGCTATGCTTGGCCGAAAGTTGAAGGCTCCCTAAATGTCTTGGTATTTTTGTTTTTTGATCTTTGGATGACTTAAAACAATTGGGTAAAGTTGATTTGAGATTTAATTGGATTGAATTTTGAATTGGACAAATTTTCCCTAAATTAGTTGGCTTGGCCGAAACTAATGGGTTATAAAATTCATGGTGATTTTTGATTTTTGATTCATTGGATGAGTTGAAATCAATTGGGAAATGATGATTGTGGATTTAATTGAATTGAAACCGAATCAGATTTAAAAACCCCTAAAATACAGAGACTACAATAGCATGAAATGGGTTTGATTTTTGATAAAATTTGTTGGACATGTTTTATTATTAATGAGCATGATTAATTAGGCTAATTGGTGTTTTGGAAATATTGATTTGGGTAATTAATTATGTTATACACTTTAGATTAATTAAGTTATAAAATTTGGAATTTGGTAATTTAATTAATTGGGTTTATTTTGGAAATTGGGCCTTAAAGGTTGTAATTGGGCTTATTGGGCTTGGTTGTACAAAGTAAGGTTTAGGGTAAATTGGTTGGATCCAGTTGGCCCAAAACCGCATCCATAAAGTCCAATTATGACTTAATGGACCTTAACTTTAATTGGGCATAATGGGCCTAAATTGGTTTCTTGGCAAATAAGGATGATTCCTTAAATGGGCTTTAGTCTTTGGGTTTGACCCATGTTGACCAAAAGTCCATGCCTTAGAAATTAATTAAAAGCCCATTGGACTTTAAATTAAATTGACATTGGATGTTAATCGGGCTTTGAGACCCGTAACGATTAAATTTGGAATTTAAGTAGTAAAGGTTTATTAATAATGTGTAATATTTAATTTGGAATTAAATAGTGAATTAGTATTAAATGCAAATTGAATTGGATTTAATTTTGTAGTTTAATATAATTCAAGAATTCGTACTTTGAGTACTTATTCGCAAAACGAGTTTGACTCGCACAAAATCAAATCGTTGTTTGAACATTGGATGGTCATTAATTTTCAGATTAATTAATTGGATTAGATTGATTGATAACATGCTTATGTGAATACATGATTGTGATGCATGAATAATGTATATCAGATGGATATTAGATGGGTGGGGCAATTTTAAAAATTATTGTAATAAATTTAGAATTTATTAATTGGACCTGCGTGTCCAGCCTATTACCTCCTTACTCTTTGTATTTCTCTTCTCACCTATTCCCCTCAATGTAAATGAGGTTTCTTTAGAAGTGTAGTGTAACGGGTAGAAGCAAATACTTGTGCTAGCGGGAGATAAGAAAATGTGAGATTTGATCTAGGATCATTGTGTAAAGTATCCATCCGCATATCATTATTATTTAATTATACGCGCTTTATTATGTATTTAGAATGCATGTTTAAGGGTGTATGATGATGAGACCTTAACAAAGATAATAAATTGGTTGCCAATTTGCACGCGAAAAAACCCTCACAAAATATTAAGCGTTTTTCCTTCCATTGAGTGATTCTTACTCAAGATCCAAGACTGGCATTGGTTTGTTGGCCAAAGTCAAGACCTTTGTCCGTCGAGGATGTGTTTGAATCATGAAGGCTTTGTTCCATATTGGTGTCTTGTCCAAGTTGTGGTTTGTTGGCCAAAGTGAAGACCACTTCTTGTCCATCGACATTGATTACGAAGCTTTCCATGGTCAATGGGTTCCGCTTAACTGGGATCACTAAGTTTGTTGTGCCAAAGCCAAGACTTAGTTGATTCAGAGGAAAAATGTTAGGTAATATATTAGATATATTGGCATATATAAGATATATGTTTCGGACTTGGATGTCCCCCTACTGGATCTAGGAATTGGATGAGATCTAATTGATCTTAGAGATCTACCTAGTTAATTATCATACAATTTGTTGGCCAAAGTCAAGATTGTGTGACATTTAACGGGATCCTAGCCCACTAGGAAACACGGTTTCCCGAGTACTCAACAGAGGGTTAAAGGCTCACCGAAATATAGTGGGAGGCAAGTATTAGATTTGCAATATTCGTTTAATAACTTGCCATACGCGCTCATTCAAATATTCGTCAAATAAATTAAATGTTAGTTGGACTAATATTTAAAATCGTTGTTTTATTAACAGTTGGACTGTATTCAATCTATTAAATTATAGTTGATTAAAATAGTTAGACTATAGTAATCATTATAATATAAAGTACCTAAATCATTGATTAAATAATTGGACTATTAGAATCAAGATAAAATTGAAAGATTGGCATTTAAAACATAATCCTAGGGAAAATGTATTTAAATGGTTTAATTTTCAAATTGGGAATAATTTCAGGATGGTCCTGGAAACTAATAAGTTTATTTATTTGATAAAATAAGATATTAGGCCTAAGCCCGGAGTTAAGCAAATAGTAGAACATAATCTTTGGAAGATTTATGTGATGATAACTGTAGTGCTTAATCCATTATGCTTACCACAATGACACTTTAATTCCATCATCATAATTAAGGATTAGATCCTTGTACCTTGATGATGAAATTAAATATCTTCATAGATTAGATCTTAGAATTAATTATTGCAATAGTAAACTCTTGGAGAGTTAATGGCTATTCTCAAGGAGACAAAGCCAAAGTTTGCAATAAGGTAAGTAGCGCAAGACGCACCTTATTTCGACATTCTAGAAGGCCAAGGCTTGGCCAAAGACTTCTGGGGTGTGAAAAGGGCAAAGGCAAAATCATTATAATCTTCTGGGAAGATAAAAAGACATGAAGGAATTGAAGACGCGCAAGGCTCCAACTTCAAATATGTTTGTCATAAACGTGTTCACAACTAGTATTAAAATTGGATTTTAGATACTTAGTGTGGTACATAAATATGCAATGATGTGCAGAATCTGCTGATTAGCAGGATACTGAAATCAGTTGAGATTTAATCTGCGGATAGTAAATGGGACAACAGTCGCTGTTTTAACCGTAGATACTAAAGTTCAGAAAATTAACCTGGGGTATGTACTTAAATTAGGAAACTGTTATAATGTAAGTAGTTTTACTAGGAACATTATCTATATATCAGTGTATAATCCGTTGCGGATATACCCTTATATTCTAGAACACTAAAGTGTTTTATTATATAAAGATGATATTGAGATAAACACATTAGATGTGAATAACAATATTTATATTTTGAATATAAATAAATCTCAAACATATAATACGACAAACAAATAGGTCAAATCTGATTTGATCACTTGAGACTTAAAAGTGGCATTATTGTCTGGGACACAATTAAACAAGACTCGTATATCCACACTTTCAAAGAGTGGGTACTAGGACAAATTTGATTCTATTCAAATGATGTCTACAAATCTAGTTTATTGGGCAAAGTGCCTAAAAACACCTTTACTTGGTAAAAGTTCAAGTGCCACCGATCTGTTAGCCCTTGTTCATAGTGACATAAGTGGGCCCATATCTAGCTAGGCTAGAGGTGGATATGAATGTTTCGTGACCTTTACGGATGTGGCATCGCGTTATGGTTATGTGTTTCTTTTAAAACACAAATCGGAAACTTTTAGAGTTTCGACACGAAATTGACAAACAGACCAGCTAAAGTATCAAACCATCACGGTTAGACCTTGATGAAAATACTTAAGCAATAAGTTTCTCACATACTTGAAAGAGAATAACATTCTTTCAATGAGGACTCCTCCCGGAACACGTCAATTTGACGGTGTGTCCGAACTGAGAAACCGAATTTTGTTGGACATGATAAGGTTAATCATGAGTCGCTCTGAGCTACCATTTCCTTCAACAGATATGTATTAACAGTACAAGACTTATTTTGAATAAGGTTCCATAAAATATGTTTAAGAGATATTATATTAGATATGAACAGGAAAGAAACCAGGTTTCTCATTCCTAAACATTTGGGTATGCTAGGCATATGTTTGGATGATACCAAACTAGAACCCAAATTGGATAAGTGCCAAAGTTGTAGGTTATCCTAGGGAAACCAAAGTATAGTACTTATACAACTCACTAGAGAACAATGTAATTGTTGCTCACCATGCCGTTTTCCTTAGAGGAATACCTATATGCATTGGTAAGTGAGAGGAAAGTAAAACTCGATGAAAATCGGAGTAATACTATTCCAGGCACCGATTCCTTAATGGAACATAAATAGTTCATCAAGGATGAAACTATACCAATAATCTTCGAATACACAAGAACCGCGTAAGTCGGAGAGAGTCAGAAAACAACATGGGGTATGGGTTTCTTATTGAGGAATACCAACTGACTACGTATGAGGAAGTGATACAAGGTATCGACTCCCTATTATGTCAAAGTGTCATGAAGTCTGAATGGATTCCATGTATACCAACTATGTTTGGATACTAGTTGATGTACCGCAAGGCATTTTGCCTATTGGTACTATATATGTCTTCAAGGAAGACATACATGGAAGGAAACATACCAACGTGCTAAACTAGGCATGTAGTGAAAAGGTAGAGTTATCAACATTGTGTTGATTATGACGAAACCTTTTAACCTGTTGCCATTGTCAAATCCATTTGGATAATGCTTGCTGATGCTGCATGTTTCATTTATGAAATATGACAGCTGAATGCCAAAACCGATTTCCTTAACGGAAACCTTTTGGAGGATGTTTACAACATCCTGACGGTTTTGTCGTACCAAAACAAGCAAACAAGGTTTGCAGGTTAATTCGATCCATGGATGGATTGAAGCAAGCATTGAGTTCTTGGAACTATATCGTTTTGATGTAATCATAATGGTGTATGATTTAATTCAAAACGAAAATGATTCGTGTGTATATAAGGAGGTTAGTGGGAGCACACTCACAATAATGTCCTAAGTAATGATAATATATGTCATTTCTTGGAAATGATATTCCCATAATAACAATCGGTGAAAGCTTGGCTTTCATGAAAAATTCTCCGAGAACTCGTACATTGAAAAATGTACTTGACCTGGTGTCTAATACGCTTTGAGCATATTGAGTAACAATCAGGCCAATCCAAGTGATAGTCACTGGATTGATGTTAAGAACATCCTTTAGTATCTTAGAGGAACTAATGATGATGTCTTAAACTATGGAGAAGGAAAACTTGTAGTGACTGGGATCACTGCTGCAAGTTTCCTAACCGATAATAACGACTATAAGTTGTAACAACGGTACTATATAGTTTGAATAATGGAACAGTGAGCTGAAAATCTTCCAAGCAAGATATTGTTACCGAATAAACAACAAATCCGGGTCATTGCTACAACTGAGGCAGCAATATAAGCCATTTGGGTCGATAACAAATCTAAATAAATTAGATATAGTTATGTTAGCAGCTAAGCTAGGCATCATCACATGCTAAAGAATTAACGGTCTCATCAATGATCCAGATACATACTTTGATATTCATATGATTCGTTTGGATCATACATTGTGGCGATGTGATGATCGTATAAATTGCATCAGACGATAATCATGCAAATCCGCTAACAAAAGCCTTTCCTCAGTAGTTTGAGCCAACCGTACATAGTTCCTGTATCAGACACTTGAGTGACTGGCTATACGCCAAGTGGGAGATTGTTGGACAGTTATGACCCATAGCGTCACTATTTGTAAAGATAATGGTGTTGTTGTACAAATTAACTATGTGACAAATGAGATTTCTCTCTTATCATTTGTGATTAGATCACCAAGATGTATAAATGATAAGAGGTCCATATGATTAGTTCCTGGATTGAGAATGATATGAGACAGTATCAGTCCATGAAGGATTAATCATCAAATATCCATAGTCAGAGTATTATCGAGATTTGACATCGATAAATGCGTAAAAGTCTAGTATTACACTTGTGCGAGTTGTGAGGGCACAACGACATAGTTCTCATATATTTGGGTATATGATACTCATGCAAGTGTAATAAGAGGTTGTGTTTTTACCGATGGTACGGGAAATAGCTTCGCTCTGGATAGACCCCCTCGGAATTCCATTGGTAGTATGACTATGTGTCTATGGAAGTCCGAAATCAGGGTAGTTGTATTTGGTCTTAACCTGAGACTTGCACCGCTAATACTTGCGACTATCAATATACTTTAGTTTTGGTCGTCCAGGCTTCAATAGGTTTTATGTACGCCTCTTCTGGGTATATTGAGAATCGTAGTGTGTTGGGTGTGATGTCGAGATGGAAGTATCACTCCAGTCATATTGGAGATGATGGTCACGTAGGATACAGAACTAGTTTCTTATATATGCTCGAGCTATCAGGATATTATTGTTGGAGTTTAATCAAGTCCACAAGATCACAAACAATGCATAAAAAACGAGTTATGAACACATCA
>SKCR01031395.1:0-16296 GCA_019454045.1 Zanthoxylum bungeanum | reverse complement strand
GGAATGTTACCGGCAAACAACAGATCCCACTATCGCCTAAGCCTCTAACACATGTACTAGGTCACTTGCCTTTTTATCTAAGTACTATGCAATGTTCACTAATCCACACATACAATCGTAAATACTTAAATAAACTCGAACGTAAGATTTTAAAAAGAAACACATGCATATATACATGACTAAGAGTAAATACAATGTGTACACAACATCACACTCAAGTCAATAATACAACAAAATGAATTCTCAGATGACTACACTCTATATGAATATAGCTATGGAATGATGGGCCCGACAACTAGTGACTGCAGTGTAACATTTATCCTCGAACTGGGTCTTCAAAAACGGCACATGGCTCACCAAAAGAGGAATCCTGCAAAAGAACTAGGAAGTGGTGGGGTGAGTCCAGAGGATATCAGTGAGTGGAGCTACAAAATAAGAAACTGAATCAGAATATTGTATGAAAAAATTTAAACTTGAAGCATTTTTGAAAATTTTCTTTGAAAACTGGTTCTTTTATTTTAAGTTGGAAATCCATTTTCCGAAAACTTTCTGAGAAAGATATCTCTGATGCTGTAGAAAAACTTGACGCATGGGGGGTTCCGTATCACCGTCCCCCCATACGCCTAACTGGAACCAGAAGTGCAAATCCATGACTTTGGGGCGTTACGTATTGCCGTCCCCCAAAGCATGCCACTCCCGTCTCTGAATCTGGTGGTTTTGGGGCGTTACGTATCGCCGTCCCCAAGCCACTGAATTAGAACTGGGGGTGCAAATCTATCCTACCCTCCAAGTTCTGAAACTAGGGTCTAGGGGCGTTACGTATCACCGTCTCTCTTACCCTGAACTACGTGTGCACACGGTCTATGTCCGTCAATTCCATAAGTAAGAGCTGAGTTGGGTTTTTCCCACATGCCTCGAAAAACATAAAAATATCACTGATAAACTTTAAAACTTTCAAATCAATTCTCATTTAATAAGTAACTGATAATTAAATAAGGGTAACGCCCTAAAACTTTAAAAATAAGTCTTGGAATAAATCTTAATCTCAAACAAGTAATTATAAAAGCAATTCGTAAGAAAATAAATCTACACTCACTGATTTGAAGTCCATCTAAGTTCCCTTCATGTCGCTAGGGGCGAGCGTGGCTCCTGATGAGTATCTATATAAAATATACTGAGTTAGAATCGTGAGTTATACAATACGGACCACAATTACATAAAATTCCTTCATCTAATTGGATTACGCCCTTAGAACATTTCTATCCCTTAAATGAAATGCAAAACAAAAATTCAGACTCTTGGCCACACGTCGTATCTCTAAAGAAAAATTCTGCTTTTATGTGTCGTGTAGCGACGCCGGTTCCAATCGCGTCGCGACGCGCCCGTGTAATTCACATGCACCTCTCTATCTTGTTCACGTCGCGACGGACGTAAGCTCACGTCGCGACACGACTGTTAGACAGAGGCACCTTTCTGACTCATCTGCGTCGCGACGCGAGTTTGGCGTGTCGCGACGCGACGCCGATACCATGGGCAAAATTCTATTTCCTTAACAATAACCCCCAAATCTCATTTCACCCAACACCATCAAAATACTATATCTTCATCATATTTTCATCTTCAAATGATACACCCAAAACCTTATCACTATCAAATTCTCATCAACCCTACTACATGTTCCATCTAGAATATGATAACTAAGATTCACATAAGCATGGGCTTCTCAATCAAAAAATCAACAATCAACACAAGACTACCAATCAATAACAAACTACCATCATCAAGTTATTACAACTCAACACATCAAGGTTTGGGTCATTTGTTACTCACCTAATTCAATCTTCTTATTCTCCATAAGGCCCCTTGCTCTTATTCTTCCTTCTTATTAGGGTTTAACTTGAATGGATTATCCTTGACAAGCTTCAAATCTTTCTAAGAAAATGCAAACATTCTTCTTTTTTCTTCTCCCCAACTCAAATTTTATGCCCAAGGAAATGAAGAAAAATAGTTTTTGAATTGTTTTTGCTTTTTCTCTTCATCACTTAAACAATTCTAGAAGGGGGTAGACAATTTACCCAAATAAGGCTTGGGCTTCTATCTTTCTCTTCTTTTGATTTTGTTGTTGGGCTATGAAGAAATCCAAGAAAATTGGACTTGGAATTAAATGGTTGCTCGTTATTCCTACATTGATCCCGAAAATTATTTACTGACCCGGGAAAGAAAATCCCAAGCATGACTAGCCGAACAAAATATTTGGGGTCGTTACAAAACGGTACCAATATTTTCGTGAGCATCGATTTTATTATCGTTTTTATGAAGTGACAAATCCACCAATCATCGAACTCTTTTTTTTTGAGGATTGCATTTGATATTTTTCTCTTTTTGAGTTATTTCTTCATCTTTGTCAAGTATTAGGGATTAATTTGCATTTCTCATTAAGAGTAATTCCCAACGTCTTCTACAAAATCATTTAAGTGTATTTTGATATCCAAACTTTCTTGGGTTCATGAGGGTTAATTTTGATTCCTTGGGGAATCATGCATTTACATTCACAATTTTTTCCATGCACTCAAATATTTTGTATCATTTATTATTGCATGCATGACATGTGATATTTTCATTAAAAGTAACATGTGCATGAGAATCATATGCCTTTACAAAATAATTCTTCAAAATTTTTTTTTGATGTAAGACTTATATCCTAATCATTCTCTTTTAAGAGCACATCTTTGGTATCCAATTAGCATATTAAAATTTTTCTCTCCCAAAGTAAATTTAGCAATAATGTTATGCAAATCCATAATCTTTTTATTTAAGGCAACATTTTCATTCATAATAGATTTGCAATCATATATATTTGAGCTAGATGACATGCTAAATATGTTATTTTCAAGTTTTAGTTTTCATCTATTAAGCATGCGATTTCTTTTTCATGCATTTTATTTTTCTCAACAATTGATACATGATCATTTAATAGTGATGAATGCTCATTTTTAATCAATTTATGCTTCTTTATAAGAAAATCATATAACTCATGTAATTCCTTAAACATGTCAAGCAATTAATCATATTCAAGGGAATCATGTACATTTTTTTTCATCGCTTTCATCTAGATCATCAATAGCCACAAAAGCGATATTTATTCTCTCATAAATATCCTCCTCGGATGACCCAGTGTCACTATCATTCCAAGTTGCCTTTATTGCTTTCTTCTTGAATTTTCCTTTGAATTTCCTCATTGGGGAATATGAAACTACATGACCCGACTTTTAACACTCATAGCATATAATTTTATCTTTCTTGTGCTTCCGTGACCAATACTCTTTTTTCTTCTCATCCCTCTGTGATTTCACTTTAGACTTTTAGAATTTGAGGAATTTCTTGGTCAAATGTTCTAACTCATCATCACTATCTTCTTTTACGTCACTTAAGCTAGCATCATCCATTTTTCTCACCAATGATTTAAGGGCTAATTTCTTTCTTTTGTTTTATTTTCTTTTTCTTCCCTTAAGTCCATCTTGAGCTCCATCTCATATTCCAATAATTTTCCTACTAAATGATCCAATTTCAAATTGTTGATATTAGTTGATTCATTGATGGAGGAAATGCATATCCTATATGTTTTAGGGAGTGACTTAAGAATTTTCTTCACTTGATCAATAGAGTCAATGTTTTTCCATAAAGCATTAAGTTGATTGACAATCATTGTGAACCTAGGAATCATATGCTCAATTTCTTCACCGATTTCCATTTTGAGGCTATCTAACTCACACATGATTTATCTTTGACTCATTTACTTGGCTTGTGCATTCATTGACCATTTCTAAAGACTTCCACAATTCATGTGCATTTCCAAACTCCGGAAGCTTGTTAATTTGACTTTGATGAATTGCACAAAGAAGTTGGTTGAGTGCCTTAACATTTAAGGAGGCTTGCACGTATTCCTCATCTATCCATTCAAAATATGGCTTCGAAAACTCCACACCATTGCTATCATTCTTCATTGGAATTCTTGTACCTTGTGTGATCACTTTGAAGGATTGCACATCAACGACAAGAATGTAGTTAACATCCTTATCTTCCAATAGTTATAGTCGGTTCCAGTGTAGAAGGAAGGTCTAGTGGTTGAAAATCCCTCGGCAAGATTTAATAAGTAGCTTGTAGAGGCCATCTCCTTACAGAGGAAATATCCTTGCAGAAGATCTTAAGCAAACAACCACAACATTTACATGAAAAAATTAGTAATTTGTTGAGAGAGAGAGAAAATTCAGATGAATAAAAAATAAAAAATAAAAAATAAAAAAATTAAAATGCACCAATTATAGGGGCATTCATGTTGGTCTACTACTACTTGCATTCGTGTGTCTGAACTTGAGAAAGTTTAAACAGAGAGAATGAAAAAGGAGCAAATCGATTTTGAAGCAAAGCTAAAGAATTAACTAATTTTTTTTTTTTTGAATTTTGGAGGACCCAAAAAGGCAGAAACCCATCTCTCTTCGTTTTATTCAGTTATTGTGGGCTTTGAATTTACAGGCATTTGCTGTTTATTTTTATTTTATCTCAAAATGACCATACTGCCCCTTATTTTATTTTAATAAATTAGTTGTTTGTTTAGGTAACTTTATGGATATTTTAACTATATAAGGGAATAATATATATTTGTTGATGTGTTAGCGATATATTCTCAAGATGAATTTTGATGATGCAATGCGGAAGACTTGGACGCGCATTAGCGAACATTACAAAAAGATATCGAAGTAATTGGTCGCAAAGAGAAAAATGGATGTGAAGACTCAACCGGCTATTGAAGAAAATATTTTATAGTCTTAACTTAGGGCTCTCTTTGTAAGTGAGTTGATAATTTAAGTCTCTAAACTCATAGGATATATGCACATTCATTTAGATGCATTGTCATGTGCAAAATACTTTCAACTTTCAAATCCTCCATTTTCTGCACTGAGATCGGCATACCGGCCCCCCACACCGGCATACTGGTAACCTTGTTCAGCCTTGGGAAAATTTGCATGCTCTCTGAAATCGGGATACTCCATACCGGTCTCCCATACAGGTCAGCTGGAGTTTTCACAGCCACTAGAACCAAAACGGAGCATACCGGTCCTTATATCGGTGAGCACACCAGCATACCCCCTTCCATACTGGTCAGTAATATGGTATTGTGCTTTAATCTTCAATGGTAATATAGCTGTTGTGCTTTGGCATACCATCATACCGGTGGCAGATAGATATATCGGCCTTTGAGAACATCATACTAGTCTCAGATAGAGAGTAAGGGCAGTGTTTGACCTTCACTATAAATTGAGCCCAATTTTGGTTTTGCCTACCTCTTCAACCTTCAAATAATTTTCTCTAAGGCAAAAACATAGAGAGAATCAAATCTTCTTGATCATTTACTCTCTTCATTTCATAAGCCCATTACATACATCTTCATATCATTTAGAGAGTTTAACACACTTGGGTTAGCAACTCACATCCTAAATATTCATTATCTTTATGAGTGCCCAAAATGTATTATAAATCTTAATATCTTAAACATTTGTGGTTGGGAAGTCCCTTATTGAGTGGGTATACTCAAAAGGGCAATTTATGTAAAGGTTTTTGAGTGAGCTTATAGAGAAAACTCATTGTAAAGGTTTAAAGAGTGAGCTTAGGTGATAAAACTCTTGTGTAAAGGTTTAGAGTGAACCTAGGGGACAAAACTCTTGGTTATGAGTGCGCCACGAAAAACTCGGTGTAAGTTATGGATTCAACTTAGTGGAAAGCTTCAAGCGCGACTTGGAGAAGTGGGCGTAGGTGTTGTTGGCCGAACCACTATAAATCCGATATTAATTTCTCTAACCCTATCTTTTTAATATATTACAAGTTTTATGTTACATTTCCATATTATTTAGCATAGCTTGTATTTGAGGAAATAAATTGTTTGAGGTTATTAACTGTAGAAATTGGACATTAAGCTTAATTGGTAAAGTTACTACCTTAGTAGCGTAAAATTAGCAAGAATTTTTATTTCCGCATAATTAGGCCTTTTACCCAATTCACCTCCTTTTGGGTATAGAGATTGTTTTTGTTGTGCGCTTGTAAGAAATTTCATGATGATGGTTTTTCATCTTGAGGAAGGTTCAAATAATGAGGAGGAAAAAAATGATGATACCAACCCGACCTGGTGAAAGAGTTGGGTAGAGCTTTGAGGAGTATCATCCACCTCGGGAACCCAACCCGAAGATAAGATCATAATTCGACCTGCATCTAGGTCATATGACATATGCTCTAAGTGAGGAGATTGGCTTCTAAAGGTCTAGGTCATATGAGTATACCATATCTAGGAGTTTGAGCTTTTAGAAGGCTAATGACGAGTTGATCGACAACTCTCATTGGATGAAGACTGATGAACACTAAAAAGTACATATTTATTAAAAGAAAAATTAATCAATTTACACTTGTAGTTTCATTAATCCCCTTAATTTAACATATTTGTGAAATAATAATTAAATGTATGTTATATATATTTTTCAGTGATTTTTATTTATTGTGTAGGTAAAATATTATTTCAGATGTTCAACAGGAAAATGAATATGAAATCCGAATTCCAAGACCCAGAAACCCAAAAGAGCATGACAACTAGATTCAAATTGGACTTGGAAAATATTCACCGTGTTTAGTTTGGCAATAAAATGAACTTATGATGTATTTAGCAACAAAAGTATTATATATATATATATATAATATTATTAAAAAAGGAAAGAAAATGTCAATCCATCTTTCGGTGGATTGACAATTCCTTTGAAAGAATTACAACATGACAAACCACCTATTGGTTTGTCATGTTGTGATTGTTTTATATTTTATATGAAACTTTTGAAAGTTGCATGTAAATTGGTTGAAGGAGGTGCAGAACATCCTCTATAAATAGAGGATGCTCGTCACCTTATTTCCTCGGTGGCCTCATTCCATAATTCTCTCTTTGAGATATTGTAGAGTTTCAACCTTGTGTGTTTTATTTTTCAAGCTTTATTGTAATTTTTTTCTTTTAGTAATAAAATTATGTGTGTTTTTATTCAAAGTATGAATAACTAATTCCATTCTGCTAGGGTAAAAGGTGAAACTCTTAATATAAAAATATGGATTAATCTTATTTATATTATAATATATGAATTGTATTCTGAAGACTAATATTTAATTTAAATCTGGATTAATTATTGACAAACTTTATTACCGCCTATATGACTGGTTTTATATATTTGACATAATTTAATACCTAACTGGATTTGTTATAGACATGTGTTATCATCGCCTTTATGGCTAGTTTTTATATATTTTGGTATAATTAATTCCTAAAATAAATTAATTGGGTAATAATGACAATTTATATATTATGACAAGTAAGATTTCTCTAAATTTGAAATATTAAAAGTGGATCCCCTATCCCCAACATTTTATTTTATTGTTGCAGTCCAATTTAAAATTATCAATCACTTCAAATAATTCAATATTTTTATTTCACTCGAATTATTATTTTTTTTTACTAAATCTATTCCATGTGGATCGACCCCGGGTTATTTTATTACTTCGACACTCTTATACTTGGGAGCAAAGAACCTTTTTGTGAGTGTGTCAAGTTTTTGGCGCTGTTGCCAGGAATATAATTTAGTAGATAAAATAGTAATTTAACATCCTTGTATTTTTTTTTGTATTTTCTGCATCTCATTTTTTTCTTTGTATTTATATAGATCTAAGATGTCATTGATCATAAATGAATCCTGAACCACCCAAACATCTCACATATTGACAAACCATGTACTTAATTCTTCAAGGTTACATGAGACAGAAATCTCAATTAAAATGAAGCTTGTATTTTGCCAAAGAATTTCTTGAACCATCCCCATCTAGAGATTCTTCCATAATTTTTTGTGAGAACCTAATTCGAGAAATTGAGACAGCTAAATGAGAAATTCAATTGAGATCTAAATTGAGAAGAATCGGAGGACGTTTTTAGGATCTAATCATTACATTTTTTCTTCTTCTGTCATTTATTTTTATTTTTATTTTTTTGCTTGCTTATTTTTTTTTCTTTTCTTTTTGTAAGTATAGTTTTTGCATATTTAAATTTTATCATATAGTATGCATTTAGGTTGCATGAGACATTGGTATTGATCATGTAGCGGTTGATTAAATAGAAATAGTCCATCACCTTCATCGTCAGTCAAAATGAGCGAGAACCAAAATGAAAACCCACATGCCCGAGATAAAAATCCCGTTGATCAGGTAGAACATGAGTCTCAGCATTGCGATCTTAATCATCCTAGTACACTCAGACAATTCATGAATCTCCACTAGGACATGATCACCATATTGCATTGTTTTCCCCCAGATGCATCACTTTTCAATTTTAAACTAGGTATCATCCAACTTTTACCCATATTCCACGGTCTAGAATCAGAAAATCCTTATCAACACTTAAGAGAATTCGAAGTGGTATGTAATTATAGCATGAATATAATTTGACTTAAGTTTTTTCCCTTTTCTTTAAATGATAAAGCTAAAATTTGACTGCAGAACCTTAGGTCATGATCCATCATAACATGGGATGATTTGCAAGAGTAATTTCTGAAAAATTTCTTTCCCCTTCACAAGACAAATTCTTTTAAAAGGAGAATCACAACTTTCACACAAGATTCGATGTGAAATATTTTACCAATGTCGGGAGAGATTTAAAGAGATGTTGAATGCATGTCCACATCATGGCTTTGAAACATGGAGGTTGATTTCCTACTTCTACGAGGATTTAACACCCTAAGTTAGACAAATAGTAGAAATGAGACAAAAATCCCAACACAAAGTAGATAATTCACAATAATAGGACATAGTTGGCACTTATGAGTCGTCTGTAAAATCACAGTCATCTGGTAGAGGTATGTTTAACCTTATGGAAGACCATGAATTTTCTGCTAAATATGCATCTCTAGCTAAAAAAGTTGAGGTATTAATAATGAGGAAGAGTGATCATGTCAAGTCAATTCAAGAAGTCACATGTCAATCTGTAATTTAAATGAACATGTCACACAAGTTTTTCCCACCTTGCCAGCCCTGTAAGAATGTCTCCATGACCAAGTCAGTTCCATAAACACCTTTAAGAGACCAAATCCAAACCCATACTCCCAAACCTATAATTCTGGTTTGAGAAACATCCAAACTTTAATCGGAGGAATGATAACCCCTCACAACCATCACAATAACCTCCCCATGTATACTAGAATTTTTAAAATTCCCAGAATTATGCACCATATGTCCTATCGCCTAGGAAAATCCTTGAGGATACCTTGCATGCATTCATTAAGAAACATGAAGCCATCAATAACTAAAATGTGCAAACTTTGATTGATTTGAAAGATACTTTTGCCAAAATCAGATATGCATTGACCATTAATGAGAAATGAAAATTTCATGCACACACAACCCCAGTTTATCTCTAAGAGTCATCAAATCACGAGGGTAGTTCTGGTAGTCAACACATAAACCAAGTTAAATATGTTATTACTCTTCACAATGGTAAAATCATCTACAAACCTATTCTTGAACCTATTGAAGTTGAAAATAAATCATATTCAAAGGGTAAGGAAGAGGTTGATAAACCATTATCTATCGTTGATGATGACAATTCTTCTCATGTACCTCCATTTCCTCAAGTATTAAAAATAAAGATATTGAACCATTCCCAAGAGATATATGAAATATTAAAATAGGTGAACATAAACTGACAATTGGATGGACTTTAAAAGACATAAAAGGCATAAAAGACATTATCTTTTGATCTGTATACACAAAATATATTTAGAAAATAATACTAGGACATATCGTCAACCTCAAAGAAGATTAAACCCTCACATGAAAGATGTGGTAAAAATAGAAGTCTTTAAGCTTCTTGATGTAGACATTATCTACCATATCTCCGATAGTGAGTGGGTAAGTCCTACACAAGTTGTGCCTAAAAAGTATGAAATAACTGTCATAAAAAATTATAAAAGAGAATTAATTTCAACTCGAAACCCATCTAGTTGGCATCTATGCATTGATTATAGAAAACTAAATGATGCCACTAAAAAGATTATTTTCCTTTACCATTATTGACCAAATTTTAGAAAGAGTAGCATGACATCCTACTATTACATTCTTGATGGTTACTCAGGTTATTATCAAATTCTCATTGTTTTAGAAGACCAGGAAAAGACCACATCCACATGTCCATTTGGAATATTTGCATTTAGAAAAATACCTTTTGGACTTTGTAATACACCAGCAACATTCCAACGATGCTTGTTTAGCAATTTAGTAACATGGTTGAACATTGTTTAAAGGTATTTATGGATGATATAACTATTTTTGGGAACTTATTTGATAATTGCTTGAATAATTGGAAAATATTTTGAAAAGATGTGAAGAAAAAGTACTTGTGTTAATTTGGAAAAAAAATATCACTTCATGACTAATTTAGGAATTGTTTTGGGTCACCGTTATGTCATATACATGTATTGAGGTTGACAAGATAAAAATAGAGGTAATCTCGAATTGCCACCACAAAAAATAGTCAGGGAAATCCGTTCTTTCTTAGGATATGCATGATTTTATAGGAGATTTATTGAAAACTTTAGTACCATATCCAGACTATTGTGTAACCTCATATTAAAAAATGCAACATTTGAATGGACAGAAGAATGTCAAAAATCATTTGAAAAGATTATCAGTCTTTTAAATTCTGCTCCTATCATGCAATTCTCTGATTGGTCTTTGCCTTTTGAGCTAATGTGTGATGTCAATGATTATGTAGTTGGCGCAGTATTAGGAAAAAGAAAGAAAGGTAAGCCGTATGTAATTTACTACGCAAGTAGAACTTTAAACAATGCACAAATGAATTGCACTATCACGGAAAAAGAACTCATTACTGTAATATTTGCATTGGATAAATTTCGATCATATTTAATTGGTTCCTCAACTGTTGTTTATTTTGACCATGTTACTGTTAGATATTTGATGTCTAAACAGGATATACAAAGCCAAAATTACTACGCAGGATTTTATTGCTTCAAGAATTCAATCTCACAATCAAGGACAAGAAAGGAACATAGAATGTGGTTATATATCATTTATCGAGACTCACAAATGAGTCGTCAATTGACACAACTCCTATCAATGACTCTTTTCCTGATGATTTTTTATTTTCCGTAAATACAATGCCTTGGTATGTTAATATTGTCAATTTTCTTGCAACAGGAAAAATACCTCCATAATGGAGCCACTAGGACAAGAAATGTTTTTTGACCGAAGTCAAAAAATTCTACTGGGACAATCCATATCTGTTCAAGTATGCCCTGATCAAATTTTTTGACGATGCATACCGGACAATGAGATAAGTAGTGTTGTTCAGTTTTGTCATTCAGAAGCATGTGAAGGTTACTTTTCATCTAAAAAAAATCACTGTAAAAATCTTACAGTGTGGATCTAATTGGCCTATTTTATCTAAAGATACACATACTTTCTGCAAAACATGTGAAAATTATCAAAAGTTATGATCCATTTCAAAAATAAACGTGATGCCTTTAAATCCCATCATTTTCATCGAAACAATCGGGGGTGAGGCCACTGTGGCCGAGCTGCTGACAGAACAACACTGGAATGAAGATGTTATTCGAGGGAATTTTCACTGAATAGATGCTGAGGAGATTCTGAGGATTTTGTTACTGGTGAACCAAGAGAAGACCACAAGCTCTGGCATTTTGATTAAAAAAAAAGGACAGTATTCGGTTAAGAGTGGGTATCAGTTGGCATGGAATGACAAGTTTGCCTGGAACCAGGCAGCTTGGAGAGAATGAGGGAGCATTGGAAGCTTATTTGGGTCAGTGCGCTTCCTGCAAATGTGAAGATTTTTATTTGGAGAGCAGTGGTTAATATGCTTCCCACAACAGAAAATATTTGGAATAAAAGAATTTCAGAAGACCCTCATTGTTCTCGATGTGGTGCTTATTGTGAATCATGTTTTCATGCATTTTTTTGGGTGTAAGGAAGCTAGAAAAGTTTGGAGGTTATTCCCTACTTTTTCGGTGATCAATATTGATGGCACAGCAAGCTTGTTGGACGTGATGATAGAGCTGGTACGATCAGGAGGTGAGGCAAGACTAGAATTGTTTAAAGCTATTTGTTGGGTGATTTGGCAGGTTTGAAATCAGAATATTTTTGAAGGTATTAGTGAAGACCCCATTAGATCTTTTGCAAAAGTTGAAGCAATGGTGGAATCGTGTAAGGTTATGTCGATATCAGAGTTGAAGTTTCCAAACAAGAGGCTTTTTCCTGAAGACCGAATATGGAAGCCTCCTCCGGAGGGATGGATTAAAATGAATACTGATGCGACAGTAGATTTTTGTACCTGCAAGGCTGGTCTGGGGGTGGTGTTTAGAGATTCAAAGGGAGATATGGTGGGGGCTGCTGTTAAAAATATTACTTTCAACGGGGACGTACAAGTTGCGGAAGCTGAAGCTGTTAAGTTTGGCCTCCAAGCTGCGGAAGATCTGAGGTTGCGTCATTTGGTGGTGGAAACTGATTGTAGTCAGGTTGTAGATTTGATCTATAACAGGAAGGGCACTTTGACAGAAACGTGGTGGATTATTGAAGATATTTTAGGAAAGCTAGATAATTTAGATAGACATTTTATTTGCTATGCTTCTTGTTTTTGCAATGTTATTGCTCACGCTCTTGCGAAATTGGCAACTAGCGTTTATTACCCTGTTATTTGGAAAGACAACTTTCCTTCAAACATTAAGTGTATTTTCACTTCGCTTAAGTAATGATATTTCTCTTTCTGTCAAAAAAAAAAAATTTATTATACATCCTCGCATTAAATCTGCTTTTTGAGTGTCATGTTTTCTTGGTTTTTAAGTATACGACATATTCTCCACAAATTTCATAATATCACGCTATAAAAAATAATTGTTTCACTTTTATTACTGAGCATATATATATATATATATATATTTAAAAAATTCACATGCCTCTCCCTGATGGAACCAGTAGCAGAGCTACATTCATGCTAATGGGGACAATGGCCTCCGCTCAATCGGAAAATTTGTTAAAATATCTCATATAAATTAATTTAAAGGCTAATTTGTTAATAAGATAATTTTGATTTGCCTCAGCTAAAATGAAATATATTTATCATTTTTTGTGAAAATCAAATTCTTTCTCCACTTAATCTAAGTTGTGACTCCACCATTGATTGAAACTGTTCTAACCTGCAACTTCATCAACAGTCAATACATAAATTCATTGGGCTGATAATAACTACTCTACTTGTTTTCACCTTCAACACAAACACAGAGTTCTTAAACAAGGAATAGCAAGTAAAAGAATGTACATAATAATACTGAACAATTATTTTAAAGAATATTTTGGTACAAAATATGCGAACAAAATTATAATTCAATGCAGTAAATAATCCTTGCCTACATTCTAACAAGCAAGATAATGAAAAAAACGAACCGGGTAATGTAATGTTGGCTCCCTCTAGAGCTAAAATCTAAAAGCATTGATAATTCTTATCATTTTCAACAGGTTTGTTCACCACTTACAAGTTGGACCACCATACCACCGTGGAAAAAAATTGAAATTATTTACAAGTACTCATAAACAATACTAACTATACCCAAGAGAGTGGTAAATTGGATATTGATCAAATATTACGGAATTAAAAATTCTTTACGATTTTAAATTACTTAGATGATAGCTTTTACCGATTAAGCTTAGAGTTCAATTTCTATAATTAATATACCCAATAATTTTTATCAATAGAAAACTATGCTAAATAATATGAAAATTTAATATAAAGCTTATAATAAATTAAAGAGATAAGGTTAGAGAAATCGACACCAAATTTATAATGGTTCGGCCAACAATGTCTACGTCCACTCTTCCAAGCCGCACTTGAAGCTTTCCACAATCCAAAAGTGATTTCATACTTTACACTGTGAGTTTTTCGTGGCTCACTCACAACCAAGAGTTTTATCCCATAGGTTCACTCAATACCTTGACACAAGAGTTTTAGCACCTAGGTTCACTCTTAAATATTCTACAACCAAATAACCCTTTTGAGTATACCCACTCAATAAGGGATTTCCCAACTTGGGTACTCACAAAGGATAAAGAAGATTTAGGACGTGAGTTTTTAACCCAAGTAATTTCAAGTTCACTAATATGATATGAAGGAGTAGTGCGTGAACTTTGATAATGAAGAGAGTGTTTGATCAAGAAGGTTTATGTAAAACTCTTTGTTTTTACTTTTAAAGAGATGTTCAAATGTGTAAGAACTTAGAAAAAACGAAATTGGGGCTTAATATCTAGTGAAGTTGAAAACTGCCACAGCTCTCTGTCCTGAGACCCGTATGTCCATCTACAAGGGCTGATATGTCGGTCCTTTAATTTAAATGGTTATAAGAATATGAAAGTTGAAGATTAAAACGCAGATAGATCATATTATTGACCGGTATGCTCTGTCCCGGTTCCAGTAGCTACGTAAACTCCAGAATGACCAGTATGGTAGATCGGTATGGAGTAGTCCAGTTCCAGAGAGCGTGTAAAACTGCTCAAGACAGAGCATAGACATCAGTATGCCCGTATCAGAGACCGGTATGCCGGTCATAGTGCAAAAACTCAGGATCTGAAAATTTAAAAATATTTTACACATGATCCTAATGCATCTATATGAATGTGTACGAGTCATATGAGCTTATAATATTTAAATTATCAAATCACTTATATTGAGAGCCATAAACTATAAGAGTACACTAGATATATTCGTTTAACTATTGAGTCTTCACATCCATTTGCTTCGACATCTATTTATAATGCTCGCGAATGCACGTCGAAGTCTCTTACGTTGCATCATCAAAATCATTCAACAAGTGTTATGGCGCTTACAATCTCCCAATTTTTTATGGTGGCAACCTTTAAAACTGTGAGCTATGAGAGTTCCAAATTTATTGACGATTATAGTTCTCTCTCATATGTGATTGACTTTCAATATAGCTCTATTTAACACTTTGACAAACATATTAGTACAAATATGCTCCCCTTCAATATGAGGATGAGATAATCACAAGTTTTTTCCCATTCCTATGATTTATTCCATTTTGCCATTAGCAAAAAGGATGGAGAAACAAAGATTAAGTACAAAGAGATATAAACCAACATGTGCACAAAACATAATAATAAAGTTCATAGAATGCATAACTAACATTTTCTCCCCATTTGCTATACAATTTAATATTCATGCATAGATCATCAAAATCTTTCAAGTTATACCAATATCCATGCATTTCATTTTCAACCAAGAATGACCAATGGAAAGACATATCAAAATAGTATTCAACATGATCATGTATGTCCGTATACTTAATGTGATATCAATAGTAATTAAAAAAATATGATCAGTTCATATAATATAGAGGAATATTATAATGTTCCCTCAACTTTCAAATCAAATCAAACAATTAAGATCAAACAAGGCAAATCATGCATAAGTTCATACAATTTATCTCAAAATCCCCAATCAATAGCATGCTTCACAATTATGTCCAAAATTTAAGTAAACTCAAATAAGGTGAAGGAAACGGTATAAATATTTCTGTAATCACAGATTTTACCTTTTACTGTTGTCATCAAGTGACAAATCCACATTCATAAAATTAATAGATTTTGAGGTTGCATTTCATATATTTCTTGTTAAGCTCTTTCCTCACCTTATGTTGAGTCTTTGGGATCATTGCATTTCTCATTAATTATTTTCCTAAAGCTTCACCTACACAATCTTCAAGCAAATTTTGATACCCAAACTTTCTTAGGTCCATATGGGTTACTTTTGGTTCCTTTGGGAACCTATGCATTCATTTTTTTTCTTCTTATACATGCCATCATAAATCTTATGTCATTTCCTATTGCATGTGTGACATGTGATATTTGAATCATTAGTAACATGTGTATAAGAGGTGAATGCTTTTGCAAAATGATTTTTCAAATAAGTTTGCTTGTTGTAAGGCCTATATCCCAAACCTTCTCTTTTGAACACACATCTGTGGAACCGAGAACCGAAACCGAACCAGATTCAATTATTTTTTTTTAAAATTTTAAATTTTAAAAATAATTTTTTAAAAAAATAAAAATGAGATTAAAAAATTTATTAAAAATTATTATTTGAATTTAGATTACATTAAATTAAAAATAAATTAAAAGAGTTTGAAC
>SKCR01031394.1:0-16391 GCA_019454045.1 Zanthoxylum bungeanum | reverse complement strand
CTTGGGGTTATACTCCAGTAATACTAATTCGTCTCTTTAATTAATGTTCCATTATTTTCTACAGTTGCAATATGATATGTATAGGTAGAAAATTTGAATCTTGAAAAGTTTGAGATTTCAATCTTTCTTTTATATAATAGTTATATAATGGAAATTAATTACACTCGGAGGTATAAGTAAAAGTTTATCGTTTATTCTGTTTAATAGAATATTGTATTCTATTTAATAGAATATCTTTTCTACGATTCTAAGTAATAAAATCGTTTTATTACTTGGTGTGTAACATCAGATCTTAACTATTGTAGAAAAGACTTGACTTATTGAAGTCAAATGTGAGAATGATAAATTATTAATGGAACTACGTAATTAATAAGATGAAACAACCCTTATACATCTTCCGTACAAGTCCAATTGGATAACAGAATCATTCACGAGTATTTGATACTTGATGGTTCCGTTGTTTTCTTACTGAAGAAAAATTATCCTATAACTTAGAATGGAAGCGATATTTGATATCGATTCTGGAAGTTTACCATTGAACCTTAGATCTAAGATTGTTCATAGCTTACTACGATCAAGTTTTGAACTTGATTAAGCTTTCATTATGAATTAGTTCATGATATGTGCTAATTGTTTGCGCAGCGAAAGCATTGTGAGTTATTAAAGGTTTGACCTTTATAGTATGACAGTGAGAAAAGTTATACTCAGCAATCTATTGTAGATTCTGAGAAAACTTATCTCTAGTCACGCTAATTGAACAATTAAAGATATATTGGTTAATGTTGATAATAAATGTATATTTTAGCTAAAGAATGCAAAGTGGCGTTTTTGGATGACTTATTCAGATAATAGATCAGTTGTGATTTCCTTATTTGAAGAGTTCATTCTGAAATGGCCCTAGAGTTAGAGTTTGTGTTCTGCTGAGATCGCAGTTTAGTGTGCTAGCTTACAGAGCCTATTGTAGACTCGGATAAGTCTTCCAGAAATATGTGTTCTCTATTTTTGATATCGTCAGATTGTCTGATATTGTCAAAGTATATAGAATACATATGTGATTAGAAGGGTTAATGGGAGCGTACATATTACTTTCTAGTGTTATATATCTTAACGACATTGTCATTATTATAGTAATAATGAGATGTTTATGAGGTAAAAGATTTACCTAAGTCTTATTTACTCCGTGATAAAAGTGGGAGTAGTCTCTTTTATATACGATATAAAGTTTTATATAAGATATAAAACCAAGAGAATTGTGAGATACTCCTATTAGTTGTACATTAGATGTGATCTAATGAAAGACATAACAAGGCTATCTGTATGACAGTTAGTATAACTGTTCGACAGTTATTGTGTGTCTTATATAAAGTATTCATTTTTCGTAAAGGATGATTCCTTTTTTTTCTCGAAGATATATTGATTAGAATCTCTAATCAATCTTATGTATCATTTGATGATGACATAATAAATACTTTATAATGTGCGATTGTAGATATTGATTTAATCGTAATTGTTACGAGTTATTTTGACATCCTATAGACCATATGATGGATCTTGAAACACGTTCTTTGTGATCTTTGAGATATTAAGAACGAGTTTCTAATTCATGGAGAATATAGTCTGCAACCATTAGGGTCATATTAGTTTTGAGACTAATTATGACGTTAGACAGTCTACGTCATAAAGAGTCACAAAAGATGCAGTGGGAGTGTCACGAAGGATTCTACTTTTTAGTGGAATCAAATGCAACTTTTGAAGTATTGACTTATGAAGTTGCATAGTGACCTTATAAAATAGAAGTTTTAAATTGGTGTTGTGCTTGCGATTGTCCTCATAGTATTTTTGGATTTGATCCCTAAATACTTGCACAACTTAGTAGCTGTAGCATAATACAGATATAGCATCCATTTCATATTAATGTATAATTTAGATTCTACAAAATATGAATGATGCTGACTATGGGAAACGATAGAGTTTGTTTGACAAACTCGACATTTCATAGCGGACTTGTTTCTTGCCTCTTAAGTACTGGTGAGCTTTTGAGGGCCATGTGCATATGATACACATTAAGACGTGTATATGATACCGTGGATTGGCACTAGATCAAGTGGGAGAAATTGTTGGGGTTGGTGCTTAGAGCTCCAATCCGGACCGTATTTATGTCTGATTCATGAATACGAACATCCCCTTATTCCATAATATTACTTATTTATGGTTGCACCTCTTGTTCTTATAAACATATTCGATATGATTACGATTAGATTGAAACTAAATATGGTTTAGTGATATGTATATATTAGACAAAGGCCCGATAATATATAATGCAGTACACAGTTACAAAGTTAGTTTGTAATTGACATTGGGAAGTGTAACTGCTATATGAATATTATCAAACATAGTTCCTGGTCAAGATTTGCTAACACGGGTCGGTTAGTCAAATCCGTTGAGACCAGTACATGTCGTATATCGAGACTTGGTCCGATGGTTTATCCCAATGAACCATGAGTCTATGGAGACTCGTATAGACGTGTAGGTGTTTATAGTGGATAAACACTGAACGGCTCACCGAAGATTCTTAATGGATGGTGGTACAGCCACGTCAATAACAATCTTCTCGGGTTGAGTAGCATAGTGGTCCTTCGACTTGAGACACCACTGTGGATGTATGAGACATCCTCCACATTTAGATGGCAGTCACGTCACCGATCTATTTAGATCAGACCTCCGCCTGTTCGTTGGGTGTGGATCGATCCTCAGGATATCCTGTGTGTGTCAAGATAGGATCCGTCAGTTCTGTGTACAGAGCATAGGTAGTCCATATATTATTAGCAGTCTGTTAAATCTGTGGCCACAGTATACTTCGGAAGTAAGTTCCGAATGTTATTTAGAGATTGCTAATAGATAAGTCGATGGGATAATACCTATAGAGATTTGACGTTTACATCTACATCTCTGGTATTATCCGGATACCTATGACGGAGGGATTATACGTATGCAATGACCTCGACCTGTATGATTCAGCGAGATTATCCGTGGTCGTCATAATCTACGGGTGGATAGATTATGCACATGAAATTGGATTTCATGACGGATATACCTGAATCTAGAGAGTCTCAAATAATGAAACATACTCGTAGAGCACTAGAGCAACATTAATAAATAATATTGATTATTTATAAAGTCGTTTAAAGGTTAAACGCAAGATACGTGCTAAAGTGACTAGATAGTCATTTGCTTAATTTTTGTGTATTTACATTTAATACTTGATAATTTAAATACACATTAATTAATAGTCAAAATGAGTTATTTGACTTATATCCTAAATGAATATATGTTTTTAATATTTAATGTAAATATTATACACATATATTTAATATATTTGTATTTGATTAATTAATTATTTAATTGTTAAATGATTAAATTAATTAAAATATAAATATTTTATATTAGGATATATTAAGTAAATGATGTTAGTTGCTTTTGTTGACTTAGATAAATATCTAATAAAGGTGTTTAGAAGATATTTATGCAAGTTGATGACATTAAAGTGAAATGAAAATTGAAATTACAAAACTTGGTTTTCATTAGGTGAATTTCGGCCAAGGCCTTTATTGTAAAGGTATATATTGATTTTCATTTCATGATACACTTAACCTAACACACTTTATCAAATAAACTCCATTGAAGGAAGCTAAAGGAAGTTGGTGAAGAAGAAAGGCTAAAAACATCAAAAGCTTGGATTTTTAGTAAGTTTCTTGAACTTACTATTAGTAAGGAATTTGTTCCTTAGGTTCTAGGCTTTAATATATGATATTCTTAGGATGTTTCTTTCTTTTTGTTCCTTGTGGTTTTCATTGATGGAAGTTTTGGTGAAGTGTGATGCATGTATGATGAAGAAAGTGGATGACTATTGTAGTGATGTTATTAACTTTCTTATAAGGTTTTGGAAACCATGCTGCTAATCTAGAGTTGTTGACCCACTCTTAAATGACCTAGATTTGATCTTGATGTTTTTCATTGTGTTGAGACTTTGATTGGATGGAAGAAAGATGATTGAAGTGTTGAATTTAACCAATTTGGTCTAATTTGTCCAATTTGAGGTTGAGGAATTGAAAAATTAGGGTTCTTGACCAATTCCAAATTTGGGCATTTTCATATATGTTGTGTATTTGTGTGTGTATATGATGCATATAAAGTTTCATGTACATTGGATTACATCTTGATGTGTTTTGATGCATGAAATGACAAAGTGCACAAAATGGGTCCTAATTGGTGCATTCGGCCAAAGTGGGAAAATTTGGGGATTTGGTTGCTTTTGGTGTTTTGATGTTTTGAACATGCTAAGTTCATCTTAGAAATGATTTAGAATCATTCAAAATTGATTAGATCAATTTCGGACTAAAATGGACAAAATACTAAAGTAAGGGTAATTTGGTAAATTCACTTGAATTTGATTCATTTGAATTTTGGTTTCATAATTTGATTATTGGGTAATTAAATAAATATGTTTATTTAATTAATCCAAGAAAAAGTTTTGAAATCGGAAGATACGATCTTCCGCCGCTTCCGCTGCGTTACCGGATTCTGCCCCTAAAAACCCCTTCACTTTTATGAATCCTGACAATTAGACCTGGCCGCCGGTTCGGAACCGAACCGAACCGGCCGGTTCGCGGTTCCACAAGTGTGGAACCGGAACCGAACCGGTTAATTCCGGTTCGGTTTACGGTTCCCTTTCCGGTTTGTTTTTTTTTTTTTTTTAAATAATAAATTTTAAAAATAGAAAAAATTCAATAATCGTAACGTTTTTTCATACTATCACATCATTTTTATAGAATCTTTTTTTTATAAATTCTTTTAACCTATAATCTTTTTTATAGCCAACTCTTGACTAGTGTTTTCTTTATATAAGCGATGTGGGATATTTGTTACTTGGCTATTGTGTCCCACATTGCTTATATAAAGAAGTCAATAACCAAGAGTTGGTTATAAAAAGGATATGGACATTCATGTTTTAGTATTGCAATTTTAAACCTCATTAAGTCATTATTATAATAAAAAAAATTGAGATTTACTTGAGGAACATTACGGTTCCAAGAAAATAAATTTTTTTTTTTTTTTACTTCCGGTTCCAACCGGAACCGTACGGTTCCCGTTGGAACCGCTGGAACCGTTCGGTTCCAGCGGTTCCAACCGGTTCGGTCAGGGTAAGAACCCTAACCGAACCGGTCAGGTTCCGGTTCGATTCCGGAACCGGAACCGGTTGGAACCGGAAGTAAATTTTGAATATAAGATTTTTTGCTTATCCGAAATCTTATCAACATCTCCTGTATACCACAAAATATATATAAAAATTAAATTTTGAATCACGTGTGTACCACAAAACATCAACATGTTTCGCGTGAAGTAAAAGAGAGACAATAAAATATGAGATAGAAGATAAGATTTGTCAAATAAATATGGAGTGTTGGATAATAATTTTAGTTATTTAGATCAAATATTCGATGAAAACTCAAAAATATTATAGTAATTAATATAAATAGGTATACATTTAATGACGTTTATATTAAAAAAAAAAAAAGCACATTAGTAATGCAAGAGTATTATTTTTGTTGTCTTATTGGTGGTTTTTGCATATATTTTTGGAAACCCGAACCCAATCCGACAATAGGGTGAACCAGAGCGAGTCAAGTCGAGTCGGCAGGTCGACATTTTTATTTTTATTTTTATTTTTTTAATATATTAATTATTTTGAAAAGTAAATACTAGTTATTTTATCATGACATCAACCGCAGATCCAAAATGAACAAATACATCCTAATATAAGCTTTCTCATTATTGTAATAACATTTTCCTACTTTGGATAATGGATATGATAACAACTTTGTATTTGTTATAAGAAGACTGGTTTTTCATATTGAAGTTTGAATATAATCTGATCTTAGTTATTTAAGTGTGTATATATTTATTTATTTTTTCCTTGAATTAAAACCCTAAACCCCTATGTTTATATGTATCTAAAAACTCAATTAAATTTCAGATTCTAACGATTAAAAAATGAATCTTAATGTAGTAGTAATACAATATTTTCTCGAGGTTCACCATAGAGCTACAAAGGCCTCAAACTACCAGATTGTTATAACTCCGATGTCACGACCCCCTCCCTAGAGCGGGCCCAACCCTAGAAAGAGGTTCGCAGACTTCTTTAGCTCAAGCATTCTATATGACAATCAACCACTCAAATGCACACAAATATTAAATCACTTATTACAAATCCAAACAGTTTACACGACTGTTGTGGTTTTGAACATAATACAAGGAAATAAAAACAAAAGATGACTCAAATGTCTGGTCCAACCCGAAAATACAACTGTGGCACGTGGATCAAATCTGGTACTGCTACTACTGTGCAGACGGACTACCTGAAATGTTAGGGAAGAGGGGAGTGAGCTTAAAAAGCTCAGCAAGTAAGCACTCATTCTCTCAACATGACCTCACCAACAAAATAGGTTTATATATATATATATATATATATATATATATAATATGTGAAAATAACATATGTTATATATATATCATCTCATGCAATCATCCCAAAACAATACAACATCCATCAAACATGGTTGCTAATCCGGGCTAAGTATAATAGTGGATTGAAAACAATGAGAGAGTACCTCATCACAACTCTCATGGCTTCCCACCATATCAAACCAGTGGAAGTGTACCTCATCACAACTCCCAAGGTTTACCATCAAATCAAAAACCAATGGGAGAGTATCTCATCACAACTCCCAAGGTTTACCATAATCTCATACCACCTGATGTATCATCACATCTCATCTCCGACCACTATCATACAAAACCCGGCTGCATAACACAACAACACACATCATCCAATACAATCACATCTCACATCCAATCCATCAATCTCATCTCAATAATCATGATTTCATGTTTATCATGCTTTCAATATCTCAATATAATATCCCACAAATATGTAAATATATATAATCAAATATATATATATATATATATATGATTATACCAATATATATATATATATATATATATATATATATATATATATATATATATATCGACTCTCACAACAACCATCAATCATCAAATAATTATGTTAAGAGAATCACCACAGAGTGTACTTACCTCGATTCACACTAAGCTGAGAAGAAAAAACAGTAATGAACGGCTCCGGAACTAATTAGAACACTGAGCGAGGCAAGCGGGCACCACAATGAAGATCGGGCCCCACCACCAAAAAGCGGACCCCACAATCCGATACTTTAAACGGTGAAAATGTATACCAAAACACTCGTAATATTGAGAGCAACAATCTGGTGCGATCGGATCGCCGATCCAACGGTCGGATCTCCAATTCCGGTAATACCCTCGAATCGTCGGTAACTCCAAAACGGAAAACAACCCAAACGATGTCGGATCAGGAAGCGACCACTGGAGTTGGAATGGTTTCGGCCTGAAAAGTGCTCACTCGCCGGAGGTGACCGTCAAAAGTGACCGGAGACGGCCGGAAATTGCAGAAGAACTCGCGGCTTAGCGTCCTACGCTGGCGGCGCGTGGAGGCGCGTCCTGCGTCCGTTGGACTCGATCTCGGTGGCACTGGAAGCGGACAACGGTAGCTACACGGTGGTCCGGCGCGTGGATGAAGGTGGTCGACGGTGACACGGCAGCGACGCTTCAAAGTTGGCGAGGAAGAAGAAAGGAATAAGAGAGAGAAAATAAAATTATTGCTTCTGCTTTCTATTTATTTTTTCGTAAGTCCCCTCTGCTGTCTCTCTCTCTCTCTCTCTCTCTCTTATAATGTTAAAAAAAAAAGCAAAACTCAATTATTATTATTATTTTGTGCCTGCCAGCTAATCATGACACGATTCTCACATCCGAAGACCTACAAAACGCAAATCAGGGAAGCTCTTCGGTATTTGATGAATTTTAACAAAAGTATTTTCATGTTTTAAAATTAAGTGTAATCCTTCTCATGTTTAAAATTACTATCGAATAAAATACATATTTCGGCTTTCCTGTGTTAAAAATTTGGTTCGTAAACATAAAATTACTATACATGCCTTTCTGAAAAGATTAGGTTCGGAATTATTGGAAGAATTTTGGGATTCTGAATGAATTTTCATTCTAATTGAAAAAATCGATCGAGATTTGAGATGAATTTTTGGTTGCGAATCACAACCGGGATGAAACTAAACATGATCTATTTGGGATATGATTTCCTAATTGCCATCTCATGTCTCATGTTTTACATTAAAATAAAAAAATATATATATATATATTTAACATTTATAAAAAAATAATAATTTATAACAAAATCACATAGACGAATTTCGCTAAAGAAAAATTACATTTGAACCTTCAACGTTTAGCTAGTTTGTAAGAAAGCTTCTCTCTATGGAGCTTTCATTGTCATAGAATGACGCAGCAAGCATTCAAGCCTTGACGACAGATTATTTTAAATGGATTTTAAATTGTAAAAGTTATTTTAGATGTTAAATTATTATAATTTAATTAGGGATATTATTTTATTTTATTTTAAATATTTTAAATTAAATAATTTTTTAAAAAATAAAAATCAGATTTTTTTACGGATCCGAATAGTCGGAGATCCACATACATAATATCCGTATATTTTTACATATCTAAATCCTGATTTGTATTTTACCATCCCAAGAACAAGTAGAGATGGCGGCATGTACGGTTTTTACAACAAGTTTATCAATACTAAATTCGCACTATTTAGAACATAAATTACTAATCGTTGTAGGTTTTATTTTCTATTATTAAATCTGAATTCATACCCAACATGTTTTTTTGCCAGTTCTTAAAAATTTCGCACTATTCCGCGTATGTTTTCTCCATCAGAGCTTTGAGTTCCTCCTTGTTAGAGGCAAGAAACCTCCAAGAACAGTGGGAAATATGGCACCACCCTTTAGGTGTCAGTTACTTGGGTTCATTATTAGGTACACAGATTGAGTCGCACGCATTCATATAGGATCATGTTTAGGATTTTGTTTTGGTGTGACTGCTTATGATTGCTTTGGAGGCATTTATGTCATTGCATGCTACTACTTTTATTGCCATAGTGATTAGGCTATTGGGTCGTTCTATGTTATACCATGTTATTTTACTAGTAGGGGTGTTCACAGGTCGGGTCGGTTCGGGTTTTTATTTTTATTTTTTAATGACCCGATCAGGTCGGGTCAGTCGACCCGAAACACGAAAATTGAGTACATGACCCGCGTGGGTCGGTTAAGAACGGGTCGAGTAAAAAAACTGAAGGTCGAGTCACTATAAAAATGCAGTAAATATAATATATATATATATATTTCATTGATAAAAATTTAACAAGTCAGGTGAGTGGCTGAGATGGCAAATTAATTGATTAATATCTAATTGATCTTGAGTTCGATTCTCACCATCTACATTTTGTTTAATATTTTAAAATTTCGAAAATTGCTCAAGTTAGGATTCGAACCTGGAACCATTTAAAGACAAAGTAAAGACTTTACCATTTCAGCTACACTTATTTCTATTAAAAATTATATCATTAAAAATATATATATTATAATTATTATATTATTTACCTCTGGTCGGGTCAGACTCGAGTTTTCTAACCAAAACCTGTGACCCGACCCGATATTTCGTGTCGGGTCAAAATTGACCCGAAATTGAATTTTAAAATTATTAAACCCGATCGGGTCGGGTCTGTCCGGGTCGGGTCGGGTCACGGGTCGACCCGGCCCTATGAACACCCCTATTTGCTAAAATGTTGTGTTATAGGTATAGACTGTTTAAGGTCTGGTATTGTACGAAATTTATACCCTGAGACTGAGTGTGCTCAAGGGTTATGATGTTAGCTGCCACGAGACCGCGGAAGATCATGTGATCATGTTGTGTTGCACATTATGTGTAAGCATGTGGATGTATGTGTTTCGGGACTGTTTGGGCCTTGTGTTATGTTTGCCGAGTTGCGCAAGGAAATATGTTTTAATTGGTTGCTCTTCTTTCATATAGTGAGCTATGGCGCGAGGGAGGCTACTAGATTTGCAACCGCCAGTGGATCCATTTGGGACTAGTTTGAGTCCGCTGTAACCACATCCGGCTGATGGTGAGTTCCTCGATCTGATGAGGGACGTTGTGAGGGGCATTGCTTGAAAGGATGCGAGGGTTGAGGACCCTGAGTCTGTTGCTGTTCATACCTTTCAGCAGAAGAACCCATATATTTTCCATGGTGGACCTGACTCACAGTTAGCTGAGGATTGGCTCACGCGAGTCAGTGATATCTTCAGGTTGCTTCGCACTGTAAATCAGTACAGGGTGGGTATGGCTACCTTCCTGTTTGAGGGTGAGGCTGATATGTGGTGGGATTCTCTATCCCACACAGTGGACGTTGAGCACCTCAACTGAGTGGAGTTTGTCGACCTGATTAATATAAGGTACTTTCAGAGCTATTTGAGGATGTTTAGAGCACAAGAGTACCATGTTGTCATAGGGTGACATGTCAGTGGCTAAGTATAGCGTCTGGTTCACAGATTTGTCTCGCTTTACTACTGCCCTTGTTGCCGATGATGACGCAAAGGCAGAGAGGTTCTTGGCAGGCTTGAGACCAACTAATAAGTCTTGAGTTAACATGTTTGGAGAGCTCTCATTTGAAAAGAAAGTGGAGAAGGCTTCATTGCCCCAGACTATTATGTATTGGGATTTGTGTTCTGAGTGTCAATCCGGATCGTATTTTTGACCAGTAAATAAATACAAGCAATGCATTTTCTTATAATATTACTATATTTATGGTAACCCCACTTGTATTTTGTATATATATTCAGTCTGATCCAGTTAAGATCGAGACTGACTATGAGTTAGTGATGTATATATTAGACAAAGGCCCGCAATATACAGTAGTCACAACATTACAATGAGGGGTTTGTAATGATCATTGGGGTGTCACTACAGTGTATATTCTCAAATAGAGTTCCTAGTCGAGATTAACTGACACGGGTCGGTCAGTGAAATCGCGGGAGACCAGTACAGGTCGTATATATAAAGATATGATATAGTGATTGGTCTTGGTGAACCAAGAGTCTTTGAGACTCGTATATAGACATATAGGTGTTCATTTGAGGAGCATCGAACGACTCACCAGATGATTTCTAATATAGGGTACACCTACGTCAATAACAATCTTCTCGAGTCGAGTAGCATAGCGGTCATTCGACTTGAGATACCACTGTAGATGTGTGAGCTATCCTCCATACTTTGACGGCAGTGATGTCACCGATCTTTTAAGATCAGACATTTACCTGTCTGTTAGGTGTGGATTGATGTTCACGATATCTTGTGATGTATTTAGAGAGGAACTGTTAGTCCCATATACGGGATTTGGGCATCTACTTAATAATTCTCTAAAGAATCTGGCCAGAGCATACTGTGGAACAGTTCCGAGTATTGATGTAGAAAATTAAGATTATATATTGTGACATATATAATTGTAAATGAAGGAGATTTGATGTTTTATCTATATTTACGGTACAATTCGGATGGCCTATCACAGATAGATTATACGTATGCGATGACCTTAACTTGTATGTTTCAGCGTGGTTATCTGTGGTCATCGTAACTTGTGGGTGGGCGAATTACAGACACGAAAATATTTTTCATGATAGATATACCTGAACTTAGAGAGTCTCGCTAATAAAAATATTCGTAGAGTATTATGAAAATTTATTACGAATAATATGATTATATGTAATTGTTATACATGTCAGGGAATTTAATATCTAGTGTTTATATGTATGTGATACATAATTTTGATTGGATACACATTATAAATATTTGATCATTGATACATGTTCGAAATATATTTAATTTATTAATGTAAAGAATTAATATATATTTTGGTATTAATTTTAATTTGGTTAAAATTATTATGTGTCTTATTAATTAAATTTGATTTAATTAATTATAAATAATTAAATTATCTTATGTTGATTAAATTTATTGGATAAACTTGAGCTTAAAATTATCAATTTTCCTCTCTCTTTAGCACACTAAAAAACGTGAGCAATTTTTGTGTGGGGCTTTTCTTGTTTTCAATTTTAAGCCACCCACGTGGCCTTTGATTGTTGGCTTCTTCTTGCTACTCTTCAGAAGCTTTCACGTGCTTAATAATAATAATAATAATAATAATAAATGAAAGTCAAGTGGCCTTTAGTTGTTTGAAAGCCATTACGTGGCTAACTCTTGTTTGTTTTTTTGTTTTGATTTGATTTTAAAAAAAAAATGGAGTAGGCTTTATAATTAAAGCCATTTCACGTCGCTGTGTGGGGGTTTTCATTTTAAGCTTCTCTGAGAAGCTTTAAAAGAGCTGCTGACGAAGCTTTTGAAAGTAAGCTTCTTAAAAGCTTTCAACGTGAAAGTTAAAAATAAAAAATAAAAAATAAGAGAGGTTTGTTAGATTGTATATCCTAAAATCAGTTATAAATGTCATGATTTAAGGTATAATATATTATAATATAATTTATTATTTATTAATAAAAAGTATTCTCTACATATTGTTACATCAATATTTCATATGTATGTCATGAGACATTATGTCAAATAAATATCGTTAATCCAAAAGAGTTTGTGATTATGAGAGTCAACGATATTTTTACGAGTAAGTCTCAAATTAAGTTCTTGGTAAAATGTAATTATTATACATGACAATAATATATCACTCGACCAATATTATTGTGTGTCGCCTAGATTAATGATGAGCGGAAAATCTATCAATATTTACCGTCCATTTTACTTAATATTTTGTATAGTTTCTCGAGTTTTGTGAACATTTTAATGTGTTTTATATTATTTTACAGATAAATAAAATATCGGGACTCAATGGAATCAACTCGGGGCTAAAAAGGTGAAATTCAGAGCAAAAAGGGTAGAAAAACGGAAATTTACTGTACGCGATTAGTCGCGGGCGCAGGCCTAAATTTCAATTTTGCGCAAATTTCGTATTTTGGCCATAACTTTTACTGCGATATCGGATTGAGGTGATTCAAGTTCCAGATTAAAGAAGACTCAAAGTTATACAACTTGGAAGTTTTAACTATTTTCGAATTCTGAAGTTTTTAAGACCGAAATTGATGAATAATCTAGTGTGTTTTGTGTAATTACTATAGTCATTTTCAAAAACAAAAAATTAAAAAAATTTAAAAAAATTAAAATTGTCAAACTTCCATTTGTTGGAGTGTTTGGTGGATAAATACCAAACCATTTCATTTGTAAATTTCATATATTCTTTAAGGATTCTAATAAGGAACCTAAAGATTGTATCTTGTGTGTTTAATTTCTGTGATTTTACTTATGTATTTTTATTTCTAATAATATTTAATTTCTGTCTTTTTATTTTCTTTTATGTTTAGTTAATTTATTTTCGTTGGGTAAATGGTGAAGCATTTAATATGATAATTTAGATAATCTCACTTATATAATAATATATAAATTGATACCGCCTATATGGTCGGTCTTTTGTGACAGACTTTATCGCCTATATGGCTGGTCTAATAACCGGATTAATTAATGTCAGACTGAAATATCGCCTTTATGGTCGGTTTAAATATTAAATTGGACTACCGTCTATATGGTCGGTTTTGTGTGACAGACTCTATCGCCTATATGGTCGAGTCTAATTGGACTAAAACGGACTACCGCCTATATGACTGATTTTATATGTTTGACATTATTGATTCCTGAGAAATCAGAACAGAAAATAATTTATATATTATAATAAGTGAGATTCCTAGATTTAATATTAAATGTGGATCCACTAACCCTAACATTTTCTTTTTATCTAGGAAATGATGAAGCACAATATGTATATGTTTTATAATTGATTTTCTGTTATAATGAATAATATATTTGGTTTGTTTATTGAATCTTATGGTTAATGCTTCTTGTTGCCTGAACACCAATAATATTGATTTGGTAAACTTAATTCGAACTTGAAAAATGGGTTTTAACTTTCAGCCTTAGATTCAATAGCTCACGATCTCACATTTGGGGTATCTGAATAATGAATTTCCTTAAAGGATAGGAATATACCTGTCGGGCGTGGGTCGCCATAATTGGAACTTAATCTTAATGAATTTGAAGTTGCTTTAACATAGATATATCGTTAAGTAGTAACTTTGAATATTTTCATCTGACCATCGAATGAGGCTTATGAGTACCTTCGGGTTCCAGGTTAGCAAATTAATATATTATACTTATAATAGAAAATCAATTCATCTTTTGATTGTGTGGATTCATAACCTAGATGTTCTGTCTGTTTTGTCTTTTATTTTGTTATTTTCCTTAGTATTTTATTTTGTGTTTTTATTTGTTTATTTATTTATTTAGCAAATCCACATTCAACCAACCAATTTGCAATCTTTCCCTTCTAACCTCTAATTAGATATTTGTAAATAAATAGATTCAATAATTAATATAATGCAATTAAGTCCTCGTAGGATCAATATCTTTATATTACTTGTACGACACGTGCATTTGCGTATTATGTGCACGAATCATTGATCCAGTTATTGATCGAGTGGTCCGCGCATATCAAGTTTTTGGCACCGTTGTCGGGGACTTATTTTGCGTTATTAATTTTGAAGCCATTGAATTTACTTGTATCTAATTTTCTTTATTTTTATGTGTAATTTTTATTTCTTTTATTTTTCAGGTGGTTGAAATGGATCATTATTGGGCGATGGAAGAATTACGAGCATTTAGAGGTAATGATACACCCTACATCAGGGAAACACAGTCTGATTTTCTGATGCCTGTAGTTCAGTCCAACCACTATCAATGGATGTCAGGGACCAGTAATAATACATTTGCTCATCAATTCCAGAGCGAAATGTTCAGATGTGAGATATGTAATAGTGACCACCCAAGCAATCAATGCATGTACCGGTATAATTCAAGGTGGCATGACTATCATGAACCTTCATACACATAACCAACATATTTCACAGAACCGTATTTTCCATCTTATCCACCATCTACTTATGATTTTCCTCAAGAACCAGAACCATCAGAGGAAGGGCAGATGATAGAAATGATGTTGGATATGCTCAGAAAAAGAGAAAAAATGTGGGACGACATGATCCAGACACATGAAACAATGTTTCAAGATCAAGAGGCAACTCTGCAGAGAATGACAGAACAAGTGAGACAAATAATAGAGAACTAGAACCGCATGTCAGCCTCCAAGTTTTGTGATGACACCTCAACAGGAGAAGAGGCTGAGATAGATGTATCAATTCATGAGCCCTAATATGTATAATCACTTGATCAAAACCAATCGCTGGTTGCCAAATGCATTGAACATCTACATGTATCATCCACACCACCAAATTCTCAGAACGAAGATCTTCGAGCATACATTACATAGATGACAGATGAAGAGCTGAACGAGGAAAATCCTAAAACTCATATGTGAAGAAAATATGGAGCAAGATACATAACAGATGGAAGAGCAAATGTCCGAACAAATTAAAAATCCCAAGATACCGGAGATAATACCACAGCAATGAGGAGTATACATTGAAGACACCGCCCATAAGCTTGATAGAATGGAACTTCTATTCAAGGTCAAGCACTATACGAGACCACCTGATCACCTGTCACTTATGTCACAGACTAGTGAAGCTACAAAGTTTAAGAAGGTGGCACAAGCATTGTGTTATGATTGCACGCCCATCTTCAATTTGTGAATGCAACTTAAATCGCCCAAGTCGATGTAACAGACGAAACAAAAACAAGATTAAATCATCCACACCAAGAACACTCAAGAATTTTACCGTGGTTCGCCTAAAAGATTCAGACTACATCCACGTTGAACTCCAGAAATCAGGAGCTCACTGCAATATATGATATCAAGATTACACAAGAATCTTTGTCACCTCTTACAATATCAATTTTCCCAAACACTGAGTAAAACCAGAAATCGTAAACTCTACTAGTGCCAATCTCACACACAACACTCAGCCACTGCCTTCAATCTTTCAACAAGAAGATTCGGCCAACGAGACTGATCTACAAGCAAGAATACACAAACATGGCCTAGAGATTTCACTCAGAGAGAAAAGAGAAGAAGAAAAGTGTATAGCAAAAACCTAAATCACTATCTCTACTTTCTCAACTCTAGCACTTTTTATATATAGAGAGAGCAAAGGTGAATTTAAGCAACAGCAGAGATTGAGCAATGTGTCACTCATCCAACGGGTGTACGGCTTCACATTTTACACATTGAAACGAACACAAATTATTTTGGCCACCTCATCGTTGGAAGAGACCCTTCAAAAACAACGCACATGGGATTGTCCTCA
>SKCR01031393.1:0-16238 GCA_019454045.1 Zanthoxylum bungeanum | reverse complement strand
ACTCAAGGGTTCGAGCGACCAAGTGAGCGCACCTTTTTTATACGCTAAGATACGTGCCAACGAGTGACGATACATGACTGACTGTCAAATGGATTTCTTATTAAAGATTCCACAGAGGGAGGGTGGAGCGAACTCTCTTAAATACCCTTACCTCTTAGGCTCTTATTGTTGGACAATTATGACCCATAGCATCACTATTTGTACAGAACATGGTGTTGTTGTACAAATTAACTATGTGACAAAGTAAATTGCTATTTTATCATTTGTAATTGGATTACCTGGATATATAAATAATAAAATTCCTTATGATTAGTTCCGAATTAATAAGATATGAGCAAATATTAATCCACAAAGGTTTAATCATTAAATATCCCTAGTCGTAGTATTATCGAGACTGGACATGGATAATGCGGAATAGACTAGTATTACACTTGTGCGGGTTATGGAAGAGTAACGGCATAGTTATCATATATTTGGGTATTGGATACTCATGCGAGTGTAATAGGAGGTTCTGTTTACCGATGGTACGGAAACAGCTTCGCTCTGGATAGAACCCTTGGAATCTCATTAGTAGTATGACTATGTGTCTATGGGAGTCCGAATCAAGGTAGGTGTATTTGGTCTTAATCTGAGACTTGCATCGCTAATACTTGCGACAATCAATATACTTTGGTTTTGGTCGTCAAGGGCTTTAACAGGTTCTGTGTACGCCTCTTCTGGGTATACTGCGAATCGTAGTGTATTGGGTGTGATTTTAAGATGGAAGTATCACTTCAGTCATATGGAGATGATGATCACGCATGGATACATAACTAGTATTCTAAGTGCTATAGCCATCGGGGAAGTCTGACCAGGTCATACTTTCTGATCATAAAGAGACCAGTTGCTTGTGATCCGATATATTCTTCGTACAGGGCAGACACAACTCCAGCCCCAGGCCTTGCATGTGACATCCGATACTGGATCGCAATACGCAATACTACGTATACTACGCCTGCAAAAGATCTTGTATTTCATATAAGAATATTTCTGGAGAATTGGGTAGGCACGGTGCTTTGTTAGAAGCCAACCATGTCTTGTAAATCGGTAAGTACGTGGTACTGGGTACGCACGTGCTCGGATAGTCCGATGACCGTATTTACTGCCAACATATCGAGGTGTAGAACACAGAAATGGGCGACGCTGTTCCAGGCTCGCGGCCCGGTTGAGAGTACGGAGTAGCCCATAGGGGACTAAACCGGAGAAATAAAATGGAGTCGCCACCCGGTGTGAACTGGGAAAATTTGATTTAAGGCCGCACTCACCCCTTACAAGGGAAGACCTCAAACCGTTGGGTTCAGAATGTCCCTTACTTAATGTCACTTGTAATGATGTTATTTGTGCAATATCTCAACCGAATCTACGCAACATGCTTAAGAACAACCTATATCTAGTTCATGTTTCTAAAGATAAATCCTTTGTCTAAGTTTGCATGTTTGAAAAGTAGGCTATCACCACGGTAAACACACAATAACACAAGGAAATCTCATACTTTAATCATATAATACGGAAAGCAAATAACAACCTAAACATAATGCAAATCCCAACGCAAAATTTTCTAACCATGCTTAAAAAAAAAATTAAATCATACTCAAATAATGAATAACATATTAGACTAAATCATGCTCAAATACAAATTTTGGATGAAACAAAATATGTGTGTCTCTTAAGTAGTACGTGGCATTGTATCTCGAGTGCAAACCGCATTCTGTCCGGGTTTCCATCCGATATACCACAAAAGAGAACACGCATTCTGTTAACCCGGAATTCACACATCATGCATCAACAAACGACTCTCATGCGATAATATATTAAGATAAATAAAAAAATGAAGAATAATAAATAAAGAAGGTGCCCTCAGGTCTAACCTCTTTTGTCGTCTATCGAAAGCGAGAGTTACACGGCCGTCGGAAGGGTTGATATCCCGCAACTTTGCTGGTGAACTAATCCAATGTTTTTCCTTGTTGTTTTGCTGTTTGGGCTGCTGTTTTCACTCCGTTTCACTGCTGTTTCTGGTCACAATTTAGGCTTACTATTTTGCGGTGTGATGCGGGGCTTGTTTTGGGTTGCAGTTTGCGGTTTTTATTGGTTGTTTTCTGGTCAGAATTTTTGGTAATATACTTCAGGTTTCAGGGGCAGAATTTTCGGTAATTAGATGCAGTTTCAGAAGCTATTTTCGGTGTTTAAAGTGCAATTTTTGGTTGGTATTTGCGTGTTCCAGGGGTTGGTTTGCATGGTATTTTGCGTGAGTTTGAGAGGCATTATGAGGGTATAATTTGCGTGTTAGGCGGTGCTTACTGGTTGCTGGATTGGCGTGAATAATGTGGGCTATTGTGGGGGTAGTGGGTGTGAGCAGTGGGGACTGAAATGGGGGCTGATTGGCGTGAATAATGGGGGACTGAAATGCGTGGAGTTCAAGGGCAGAAGAGATGATTCTTTGTGATATATTTGTGCTATGTATGTGCTATCAAAGTGCTAGGGGAAGGATGGTAGGATTTGAGTTGTTTTTATAGGCAAATGGATGGGCATTAATTGGGTAGGCTATGGTTGATGATGGCATTAATTTGGAGGCTTGATTTTCTTTGAATTTAGGTGCATGATTAATTGTAGAAGTTGTTTGTTAATGGGCGTGGGCCTTGCTAGGGTAAATGCTTGATGTGTTGTGGGGTTTACTTAATTAAATGGTGATGTGTTTGCTAGACTTGGTGAGGGGAGGCCATTAAATGGCTTGAAAAGGAAGGGTAAGGTAAATTTGAGGTCAAATGTGTGGGGTATGCATGGTAGAAGGTTAATTTGGTTGTTTAAATAGCTAGTGGATGGGTAATTGTTGTGTTAAGGGCGTGGGCTTTGGTGTTGGGGCTAAGGAAATGTTACTTGCGAGGGTTTTGGGCCAATGATGATTTTGAAACGGAAATCCAACGAGCAAACCCCAGCGAATCAAATCCAACAAAAAGTCAATTCTTAATTCTTCCCTTCCGACGTCAATTTCTCGCGACTTTCGTGACATAAAAAAGGTAGTGCCTCCGTACGAGGCTCATCATCGGTACATACATGCAAAAATGTAGTGCCTACAGTTGCCCCCACTTTGATGGGATCTGTGCAGTGTGTGACAATGACAGTCCTATCAAAGTTCATGCAATGCATTTTTACTTACCTGGCTCGCCAGCTGTCACCTGGTTTGCCTGTTGCTATGAACCGAATTTGATGATATGTCGTTCCTGGCATGCTAAACTCCATATTTAGGGTGTCGCGTTAGTCCATAATAGTCCACACTAGTCCACGATAGTCCACGATAGTCCACGGAAGTCCACAATACTCCACGATAGTCCACGGTACCCACAATACTCCGAATAGTCCACATAGTCCATGATAATCCACGGTAGTCCACGATACATCACGATAGTCCATGGTAGTCCACGGTAGTCCACAACATTTCACAATAGTCCACGGTAGTCCACAATATTTCACGATAGTCCACGGTAGTCCACATCACTTCACGATAGTCCACGGTTGTCCACGGTAGTCCACAATACTCCATGATAGTCCACGTAATCCACATAGGCCACATAGTCCACGATAATCCACGGTAGTCCACAATATTTCACAATAGTCCACGGTAGTCCACAACACTTCACGATAGTCCACAACATTTCATGATAGTCCACGGTAGTCCACAACACTTCACGATAGTCTATGTGTCGTACCTGGCAAAACTATTCTGATGTCTCCATACTCGGAGTGTCGTACCTGGTAAAAACTGATCTGATGTGGGCCTTATCCCCAGAGTGCTACACTCGGCCTAGACTGATACTGATAATGATATGGGTCTCGCTCCTAGAATGCCATACCCGGCAAGATTGATACTGATAATGATGTGGGCCTTGCCCCCATAATGCCATAACCAGCAAGACTGATACAGATGATGTGATGATTTTTTTCAACATATTGTACTGTCTCTCACGAGTTAATCTTAATAGCTAGACATGTTTTCGTCCTCAACGAATGCTTCGCGTCGAAACCTGAGAACCTTCAAAGTACTCGATATACTCAACTCTGATCGTCTGAATAGGTGATCTGAACTAGACTCCTAATGTGTGTGTGTTAAGGCTCTTTCGCAGCTTGTTCCTTAAATAGGCCAACTCGATGATTTCGCTTTGAAGGATCGGACCAGTGGGTCTAACCAACCTAGATGTCTTGATCACATTCTGTGATTACTTCATCATACTCAATATGATATGGTCTTCTTTTTGTTTTTTTTTTCTTTTCATTTTGAAATTTCTTTTCTTTTCTTTTCTTTTGCTTTTTCTATTTTTTTTATCTGACACACCTACCCTTTAAGGTAGCATTTCTCCTCATGTTGGTCCTAATACTCGCACATGGGTAGCTTCACGCTTATCGGTTATAGGTGGTCTATTTTTTATTTTTTTTTCGTTTTAGAGACTTCTTCTTTATTTCCAACCATATCATATATCGTAGCGTTAGTAAACCAGTGTGGACATCAAAGTAAGCGGTTATTCGATGATCCAATATCTCCTCAAGTAATCATCTTGCCAACCACCCAAGCTTCTACTGCTGAGATCCCGTAATCAAGTGCTCGTGAGTCTAGCTGAGATCAATCCATTCAGAATACTGGACGAGAGCACGTCTTGTACTTATCGTTTCTGAGATTTCTCCCTACAGCAAACAATGTCATCACCGGACATATGCCTAACTATCAAAGACTTCTCTCTCTTCTTCTTCTTTTTTTTTCACTCATTCCACATAATTCTTCCTCTTGACTACTGGTGAGATAGGCTTCGTCCCCTAAATCTAATATTGATATAGGCCTCAACCATGGGACTCATCCCCGCAAACTGATACTGATGTTGATGTGGGCCTCAAACCCGGGACGTATTCCCAAACTGCTGATGAAGTGGGCCTCAACCCCGAATCTGACACTGATGCTGATGTGGGCCTCAACCCTATGATTACTACCTGAATCCGATATTATGCTTTCTCTCTTTCTTCTTCAAAACCTGTGAACACAAAACAAAACAAACACAAAATAGTGTAAAATGTGTTACGTGTATGCATGCATGCATGAATGTTCCTATCCCGTCAGGTTAGGTCTTCTGCCAATTCTCTTGGTGACTGCTCGGTCTCAGGCAAAATATAGCTTCAATCTTTCAACATTGATCGGCTCGGTGACCTCATTCCCTTCCAAATCTGACAGTTTCACTGCCCCCATTTCCCAGTTTTTGAATGGCGATCTTATCTTTTATGCTTGCTTCTTCTGAGGATTCCCCGTGTTCTAAGCATCGTCGAGTATCATAGTACCAAGGTTGAATGCTTTTGTCAAATATACTCATGTTGCATATTCAAACGAGTAAGGGAAATGAACGACTTTATTATCATTAAGAAAAAGGTTCGAACAAACAGGCAAAATCAATGTCTATATTAAAAATGCAGGATCAAACAAACTAGAAGGAACAACTTCATCATTCGCAGCACTGCCTTCTTCCTCGGCCTATGGTTCTTCATCGTTGTCATCCCTTATCCCCATGTAAGAAGCTTGGTGGTTGAGATCTTGGAGGATGAAGGTTTCGGGCAAGTCGGAGTTGATCATGTAGGTGGGTGGGGGGACGGAGTGATAATTTGGTAGGGGATTGACGTGTGTGTTTAGCTGTTCTCTTTCAGGGTCAGGTATTTTGTTGGAGTTAATTAATTCTTGGATCTCATGGCTGAGACGGGTACATCTATCGGTGTCATGGCCAGGTTGTTGGTGGAAGTGGCAATAGAGGTTCATATTGAGGTTTGGTGGGGGAGGATTCGGGAGTGGTCTAGGCTCCAAGGGTTTTAAGAATCCTTGTCTGGTTAACTTCTCAAGTACTTTGGACAAGGGTCTACCCAGGTTGGAGAAACGCCGGTTCTTGATGAGAGCAACCTTGGCCATAGCGGGCTTGGTCTCAGAATGCCCCCCAAAATTCCTAATATTCTGGCCATAAAATGTCTGGTTTTCCGCTTCCTCTTCTTCAATATCCATGACAGTTTCCCTCAGCTGTTGAAATCCGCGATCATGGAGGTCATCCTCCTCAGCCTACTATAAATAGAGGGCTTGGTACCCTTGATAATCATCTTTATCTTGTCCTTCTCCGAGGGCCGAGTCTACATTTTCAAAAGCTGACCTCTCCAGCGGTCCACGTAATCCTTAAAGCTTTCTCCGGCTTTTGCTTAGTATTCTCCAAATCACAGAGTGACAAATCGATCTCCAGGTCTGTAACATACTGCTTTAAGAAGGCATCTGCCAATTCCCTCAAATCCTCCTTAACCTTTTTCTCAAGGCTGTGATACTACACTACAAGTCCCCATCGAGTGACATCCCAAACATCTTTTGGACTTGGCTATGTGTCAGGCCCACTGAACTCATGACCGAGACATATTGCCGCAGATGGACCCTCGGGTCACCATTTCCATTAAACTTGGCAATATCGGGCATTTTAAATTGAGCTGACAGCTTCTCCTCGAAGGTCATTGCTTCATAATCCAACAGATCTTCATTTTTTCCATTCAGTTTAGGGGTAACAGACTCCATCTGACCATGGCGTTTTTGTATCTCGGCTTGAGACCCGACTATTCTCTCCATGGCATATTCGGCCATATCATCATCAAAAGCAGAGATGTCATCCCCCAACCTATTCGGAGGCTCCTCACATCTTACATTCTCAGAGTTTCTCCCAGCACGGGGCACAATCATATTTGCCATGGCAGTAGTCAAGGCTTGCAACTGTTCGGTAATCTTGACGAAACAATTCTCCAGCTGATCCACGCGGGATATCTCGTTTTCTGATCCACTCATATTTTTTATTGGCCTCTTGGTGACTCTTCCCTCTTCCCTAACCCAACGGGAATCTATGATGGCTTCAGAACACGAGGGTTAGCAAGATGCATGTAATCATGAGGTGGATGAGACGCGTGCGATATATATAAGTTGGCTTTTTGACATTTTAAATCATTCAATCACATTATCGCGAGGTGCAAACTAGTCCCAATTGAAAAGGCCCAACAAGTTCATACTTTTGCGATACCATGGCTAAATAACTTCAAATAATAAGAGGCCTAGACACAAAATGGCCCATCGGCATTTTAGAAGCTTTTGGCCCAATTGTCAAAGGACACGAACTTGTCCCAGTTTAAATGGCCCAACAAGTTCATAGCTATTGACAAGAGGTCCAATTGAATCCAAATAACGATGGTCCTAAACACAAGCATAAATAAATAATTTCTAAGGGTCATACAACTAAGGTTCACATGTAGGTTTCAGAAGTGTAAACAAAATCTCTCGCTGACGAAGGATTGCCCACAACTAGGACTCCCCACTCAAGGGTTCAAACGACCAAGTGAGCGCACCTTTTTTATACCTTACGGTACGTGCCAACGAGTTACAGTATGTGACTAACTGTCAAATGGATCTTCCATTGTAAATTCCCCAGAGAGAGGGTGGAGCGAACTCTCTTAAATACCCAAGTCTCTTAGGCTCTTATCGCCTTGGTGACAGGAAAAAACAACAAGTCCTCCAAATTAGTCTATCACAATGAGCTACGAGTGAATGATTATCTAGGTGCCTTCATAAATTTTCCTTATAGAAAGGTAGTGAGTGAAGGAAGACACCAAACCATCACCTAACCTTAATAATGCCTTTGATTAAACTCCATAAACCCAGTAGACATGATTAATTAAAACAAAAATCACAAACATTACAAGACATTATTTTGGGGCCAAATGAGGGTCTAATTTGCGTGTTAGGGGGTGCTTACTGGTTGCTGGATTGGTGTGAATAATGGGGGCTGTAGTGAGGGTAGTGGGCATGAGCAGTGGGGGCTGAAATGAGGGCTGATTGGCGTGAATAATGGGGGACTGAAATGCTTGGAGTTCAAGGGCAGAAGAGAGGATTCTTTGTGATATATTTGTGCTATGTATGTGCTATCAAAGTGCTAGGGGAAGGATGGTAGGATTTGAGTTATTTATATAGGCAAATGGATGGGCATTAATTGGGTAGGCTATGGTTGATGATGGCATTAATTGAGAGGCTTGATTTTCTTTGAATTTTGGTTGATGATTAATTGTTGAAGTTGTTTGTCAATGGGCTTGGGCCTTGCTAGGGTAAATTCTTGATGTGTTATGGGGTTTACTTAATTAAATGGTGATGTGTTTGCTTGACTTGGTGAGGGGAGGCCATTAAATGGCTTGAAAATGAAGGGTAAGGTAAATTTGAGGTCAAATGTGTGGGGTATGCATGGTAGAAGGTTAATTTGGTTGTTTAAATAGCTAGTGGAGGGGTAATTGTTGTGTTAATGGCGTGGGATTTGGTGTTTGGGCCAAGGAAATGTTACTTGCTAGGGATTTGGGCCAAAGATGATTTTGAAACTGAAATCCAACGAGCAAACCCGAGCGAATCAAATCCAACAAAACGTCGATTTTTAATTCTTCCCTTCCGACATGCATTTCTCGTGACTCCCGCGACATAAAAAAGGTAGTGCCTCCGTACGAGGCTCATCATCGGGACTTACATGCAAAAATACAGTGCCTCCACCAAGGATCTCTTGGGTCGCATCCCAAGATTCACCGATGATGTTTGACTCAAACAATATTAATTTGGGATTAATTATGAGAGAGAAAATTAATCTGGGATTAATTATCAAGAGAGAGAAAATTAATCTGGGATTAATTATGAAAAAAATTAATTTGGGATTAATTATCAGAGAAAGAATTAATATGGATTAAATTCGTCGAGAGGAGAGAACGCGATTAATTTGGAATTAATCGATAAAATAAATTTTAAAGTTAAATTAGATTTTACTATTTAATTTATTTAATTGAGCTAAATAATATATTTGAGGTATTAATTGAAATTGGATTTGAACGGGAAATTAAATTGGATTTTAATTTTAGCGAACAAATTAATTTGGAATTAATTCGCGAGCGATTTTCGTAATAATTTTACTGGGTATTATTATTTAATTAAATTACATTTAATTATGCGACGACGAAAATTCGTTTGGTTGTATGAAACGAACCGTGCCCAAATTTTGTTGTGTAAGCCAACCAAATTTTGAATTAAATGGATGAGACCCATGACTTACATCAATTGTCAACAATAGATGTGAGTGGTTGGAAATGTAATAAATTGGATTTAATATACACCACAGCTATCAAATAATTAATAAATGAATTTGTTGACAAATAAAATTCCCACAGGACGAAATCATCCTAAGACGAAAGGGAGCGCGAAATGAAGAAGGATGACGAAGTGAAGAGCGACAAATGACTTAGGATGATCGAGCGAGTAGTCAGAACGAAGACGTGTGATGCGGTTATCCCCACGATCACAACGGTTGAGCGGATCTCCCTCCACAATCATGAAGTTGGGGTAGGTGGCTCAGCAGTTACCAGCACGCCTCAAGAATCGCTGGGAAACATTGTAACTGCCCCGAGCAGTTAAGGAGCGACACTATAAAATTCGCTTACACTATGAGAAGAAAGGGAGAAGAAAAAATGAAGACTCATTCGAGCATATTTTATCTTTTTATTTCTTAGCTTATACCATAGGACTGTAATTTGTGTGCTTGTGCCCCTTGGAGGCTTATTCATTCGATTCAATACACCCTTTTCTGGGACTTTGTCTCAGGAGGTTTGAACCTTACAAGAATTTTTTCCTGCACGCGTAAAACCTGCGCAAACAATTTTTGGCGACCACAGTGGGAGACTTGGTGTAACAAAGTGGAGACGCCTCCAAAAAGAAACACTCAGACTGGCTCAACCGCGGAGGAAGGTGGACTGGAGCAAACCAACCAGCCCAGCGTTCCGGCCATAGTAGGTCAGTTTGAGGGTCTAGCAGATGCAAGCCGGTACGAATCTATGAGGGAATTCAGCCCTAATGCGATGCGCGCACTTTTTGGCGAATTCACGCAGGATGTCGTTGAACAGGTCAGGCTCCAAAATGCGCACGTTATAGATAAATTTGTATCGACTAGCAATTCATATTACGAAAATATGGCCAAACACATGAACTCAATGAATGAATTAATGGCCAAATGTGTGAACGGTGGAACAGCACTGCGGTGGACTACGCCTCTCCCTGCAAAAAGCGGTCAGGAAGTTGGTCCCAGTAGTGCCCCCCATAAGTGGCCAATGTCCTTATGGTTCTCAGGGGAGGAGCAAGCCCCGGAGGGAACGGACAACAGTTGGGGCCTAACATCCATCAAGGGCCAAATATGGTTCAGCATGAAATTGAAATGCCTCAGGGCGCCCAAACTTCTCAAGGACAGAATCACGATCATGTACCACTTTTGAGAGGGTCGCAACCGCCGCCCATGGCTATGCCATTTAATGGCAACGACATAGTAAGGGAGCAAATTACCGAAATCCTATAAAACCAGTTCAGTCTAGGCATACGGCCAATTCGGCCAAGATATCGGAAGCCTTACCCTGATTGGGTTGATGTGGCTTATCCTTGGCTGAGAAATTACAAGATACCGGAATTTACCCTGATTGGGTTGATGTGTTTGTCAGGAGTGGCCTTCTCCTGGTTTGTTAGTTTACTAGCCAATTCAGTAGAAAGTTGGCAACAGATGGAGCAACTGTTCCATGCGCAATTTTATATGGTCGAATCTGAAGTAGCCCTAGCTGATTTGGCAAATTTAAGGCAATTTCTAGGGGAATGGGCCGAGACGTTTCTACAACAATTTAAAATAGCCCGAGGCCGAAGTTACGTGCCTTTGCCCGAAAAGGAATTTATAAGAATCGCCCAAGGGTGCCTGAATCTCGACCTGAAAAAGAAGTTCCAGGAACGTGAATTTTGGGACCTGCCCCAACTCACCACCAGTGTGGTGCGCTATAAGCGATTATTACAAGAAGAAGATCAGGTGAAAAATTTGAGCAAAGGGACATATTATAGAAACATTGACTATGAGATGGGCGAAGTGGAGGCCGACTTGGCAGATTTATGTTTGGCCGAATTGGTGAAAGGGAAGCCTTACGTTTGTAAGACGTGGGCGGAACCCCAAACCAGTTAGGCAAATGATAAAAAGGGAAGGAAATTTGCCTTCGACATTACTAAAGTTGACGCTATATTCGACCAATTGTACAAAGACAGGCAAATCAGCTTGAGCGACAGACACACGTTTCCAACAGCCGAGCAAATCGGAAGTAAAATATATTGTAAATGGCACAACGTATGGTCTCATGCGACTAACCAATGCCTTGTTTTTCGAAATGTCTTGCAGGATGCCATAAAGTCCGGACGAATTACGTTCGAGAAGAAAATGGCAGTAGACAGCAACCCTTTCCCAAAGTCGGCGGAGTTAGATATGATTAGTCCAGACCTTACGAGTTTGAGTCGGCCAAAGATAAAGGTGGTGCTGGACGAAAGACAACACCGCCGTCGCCCGAGCGCAATGGAAATGATCAAGGAGCCTGTAGAACGAAGGGACCAGAAAAACATCTATGTAAGGTGCAAGAACATCATTGAGTGGATGAAGGAACTAGAAGACACTAGTGAGAGGCCCGTGAGAGAAAGGATCATCATGGCAGCCGCGAACTTTTGCACCAAGGTTCTATGGAAAGAACTCGAACTTCGTCCAAAATGTGAGGAAGTTTCGGCCAAAGATCTATCGACCCAACATATGGCATTCATACCGAGAGCCACGCCCAGGGCACAGGTACACTCAAGGGCGGACGAAAATTATCCTCCCATAGATGAAATGACCAGGACACAGCTAGGGAGGCACCAAAGAAATTACTGCCGCATGATGCATCGACAGAATGACACAAAGGCCACCACTAGCCGCAGCCCTTATGCCATAGAAAAATCGAAAGACAGCAAGAAAGCACATAATGAGAACAAAGGGAAAGTAACCAGTTGCGATGAGCACGATAAGCTTAGTAAAAGAAAACGGAATGAGACCGATGATGAGGAACCCCTCATCGTCATTTAATTCGGCAGCATGCCACCAGTCATGGCGAATCACTACTTATTGTCCAGAGAATTTCGGAGAAATGATGACGGGGAAGCTGGGCCGAGCGAAGACGTTTACGAAGGAAATGAGGCCGAATTCACCTCGCTCTCGATAACAGACAGGGGTAAGGCAGATCGGGAAGTCGAGGATGAGGAGATGACGGATGTAGAAGAAGAAATTGACGTCCGAACCGAAGCTAGAAAGAGAAAAATATCACAGAATCAGCTCTTAAAGAACTATATGAAGCCGAGAATCCAGCAGTCGGAACACTGGGAGAAGACCTGAGGAAATATCCATTCCTTGTGTTGGTTTTCTATAAGGTCCCAAGATCAAATCAAGACATGAAATAATGTGTGAATACACCAACGAAGATAGCGGAATACTTACATTGGTTGGTAGAGTCGATTTGAAGACGAATCAAGGCAAAAAACGTACTGCCTTTCACGCCCACTGCATGCAGTCCACTCTCCCTGCAAAACAGAATATTAAGTGAAGAAACGGAGCTCCAATCTTCGTCGGATGGATCCCGTCTCATGGGGGAACCTCCATACCACCTTCGCAAGACTCGTAGTGTGCTAGCACTTGATTTCTCACCATGAGAAACCACTCTTTGCTTCCCTTTGTTCACGCCATTACTGGTTCCAAACCAGTGAAGAACAAGGCTGTTTTGGCGTGAGAGAAGAGAGGAAATGAGAGAGTTGAAATTGTGTATATTAAGTTAAATTGATTTACCAAAAATCAATTTATATTTATACCATAATTTTCATTAAATTAATAATAAAATTATGACACATAACATGCAATGGCTTAGAGTGTCAAACACTCAATTTCCATGCAATGACATTGAGTGCATTGTACACTATCTACATGCAAAGCATTAGAATGACATGTGTCATGTGGGCCCCACACGTTTCCAAATGAAAGTGGGCCCACGTGCACTCACGCGTTCGGGTTCGATATTTCCGAAATACCGAGCTTACGTCGCGACGTTAATTCAATCGAATTTAAATAAATAATTACGCCTGGCGAAATTATTATTTACGTCGCTAACGAATTAATTCTGAATTAACTCGTTTGCCCGAATTAAAATCTAATTTTAATTCCGCGTCGAAATCTAATTTCGTTTAATATATCGAATATATTAATTCATCGATTAATTCCAAATTAATCGTTCTCTCTCTTTAGACGACATTTTATCCCGGATAAAATATCTCCGTAATTAATCCTAGATTAATTTTCTCTCTCTTCTATTATAATCCCAGATTATTCAAGAGTGCGAGTTGTGCGTCATTGGTGGATTATCGGGAAGCGACCCATGAGATCCCCGGATAATCTGGCAGTAAATACGGTCGTCGGAGTATCCGAATCACGTACGTACCATGTACTACGTTCTACCGATTTACGAGACAAGGTCGACTCCTAGCAAAGCACCAAGTCTACCCAATTCTCCGGACATATTCATCAAAGAATATCTAGATCTGTATCAAGCGTAATATACAATTGTATTGTGCATATTGGCCCAGTATCGGATAATCACGTGCTAGGGCTGGGGCTGGATAAGTGTCTGCCCCGTCCGAAACACATATCGGATGTCTGGTAACTAGTCTCTATAATCGGATATTCATGACCTGGTCATAATATCACGATTGGATGCGCATCACTAAAAGAGCACTAATACCGTATCCTGCGTGACATCATCTCCATTATGACTGGAGTGACACTTCCGTCTTGACATCACATCCAATACACTACGATTCCTGATAAACCCAGAAGAGGTGAACACAGAACCAGTTAAGATCCCCCCCACCAAAACCAAAGTTTACCGATTGTCGTAAGTATTAGCGATGTAAGTCTCAGGTTAAGACTATACACACCTACCTTGATTTCGGCCTCCCATAGACACCTAGTCATAATACCAATGGGATTCCGAAGGGTCTATCCAGAGCGAAGCTGTTTCCCGTACCATCGGTGAAACACGACCTCCTATCGCACTTGCACAAGTATCCAATACTTATATATATGAGAACTATGCCGTTGTGCCCTCACAACGCGCACAAGTGCAATACTAGCCTATTCCGCATTATCGATGTCCAGTCTCGATAATACTATGGCTAGGGATATTTAATGATTAATCCTTCGTGGACTGATACTGTCTCATATCATCTCAATCCAGGAACTAATCATAGGGACCTCTCTTCATTTATATATCTAATGTGATCTAATCACAAATGACGAGAGTGCAATTTCCTTGTTACATAGTTAATTTGCTACAACAACACAATGATCTGTGCAAATAGTGACGCTATGGGTCATTTTGTCCAACACCTTGTTCTATATGGAACACCCAAGGTGAGGCGGGTTGTCACCAAAGCCGAGAAGAGAAGATTGACCATCAATCACGTCAGCGGATTTGTTCGATTATCATTTGACGCGATTTATACGATCATCACATCGCCACGATGTATGATCCGAACGAATCAGATGATATAGAAGTATATATCTGGATCATCGATGAGACCTTTAATTCTTTAGCCTGTGCTGACGCCTAGCTCAGCTGCTAACAGAACTATATCTAATCTAATTAGATTTACTTTCGACCCAAAAGACTTCTATTGCTGCCTCAGCTGCAGCAATAATCCGCATTTGTTGTTTATTCGGTAACAGTTATCTTGCTTGGAAGATTTCCAGCTCACTGTCCCGTTATTCAAACTTTATAGTACCGCAGTATTTAATTGTTTGGAAACTTGCAGCAGTGATCCCAGTCACTTCAAGTTCTCCTTCTCCATAGTTTAAGATAGCATCTTTAGTTCTCTGAGATACTAACAGATGTTCTTAACTTCAATCCAGTGACTGTCACTTGGATTGACCTGATTGTGACTCCATATGCTTGAAGCGTATGAGACACCAATACAAGTACATTTTAAATGTACATTTCCCAGAGAGTGTTAACAACTCCAAATCTATCCCAGTAGATCTTTATTCCTCTAATAAAGGTTGTTACTCCCCAGAATTCTACGGAGAATTTCTATTGAAAGCCAAGCTTTCAACAATAGTTTTATGGGAATTTCACTGTCAGTGCGGCTCTCCCACTAACCTCATCATATACACAAGAATTATTTCGTTTTGAGTCAAATCATAAACCATTATGATTATTTCAAAACGACAGTTCCAAGAACCTTATGCTTGCATCAATCCAAACATGGATCGAATAACCCGCAAACCTTGTTGTGGTTATACAAAATCGTCAGGATGTTGTAAACATCCTCCAAAAGGTTCCTTTTCAGGAAAGCGATTTTGATTTGTAACTGACATATTTCATAAATGAAATATACAGTTATCAATAAGCATCTTCAAAATGGATTTACCATGGCAACAGGTAAAAGGTTGAACCGTTATTAACATAATGTTGATAACGATACCTTTCCATCAAAACCTTAGGTTTGCACGTTGGTATGTTGCCTTCCATGTATGTCTTCCTTGAAGACGTTTAATGTACCATAGGCACAATGCCTTGTGGTACAACAACTAGTATCCAAACATAGTTGTTATACATGGAATCCATTTCGGACTCATTGCACTTTGCCATAACAGGGAGTCGATACCTCGTATCACTTCCTTATAACGTAGTCGGATGGTAGACCTCCATAAGATTGACATCTTTATGAGGTTAGATCAGAAACACATACCCTAGGTTGTTTTCTGACTCTATCCAATCTACGAAGTTCTTGTGTATTTAAAGATTAATGGTATAGATTCATCATAGATGAACTATTTGTGTTCCATTAAGGACTTCGTGCCTTGAACAGTATTACTCCGATTTTCATCGAGTATCACTATCCTCCCACTGACCACTGCATATCGGTATTCCTCTCAGGAAAACCGCATGGTGAGCAACAATTACATTGTTCTCATGTGGGATTTACAAGTACTATACTTAAGGTTTCCCTTAAGATATAACCTATATTGGCACTTATCCAATTTGGGTCATTAGTTTGGTATCATCCAAACGCTATGCCTGGCATACCCAAATTATCAGGAATGAGAAACCTCGTTTTCTTTCCCTGTTCATATCCTATATGATATCTGTCAAACAGATTTATATGGAACCTTATTCTAAATAAGTTTTGCACTGTTAATACATATCCTGTAGAGGTAATAGTAGCTCCAGAGCGACTCGTGATAAACCTTATCATGTCCAACAAATTC
>SKCR01031392.1:0-16326 GCA_019454045.1 Zanthoxylum bungeanum | reverse complement strand
CTCTATTAATGGTGAGCTGCATGGTTCTTCCCTGGGGGTCGGGGATTACGACAAGGTGATCCTATGTCTCCTTATCTATTTGTTTTGGCTATGGAAGTGTTGTCAGGTCTTCTTCGTAATATGGCTACTAATCCGGGTTTCCAGTTCCACTGGCGGTGTTCTAAAGACCGTCTTACTCATCTATGTTTTGCGGATGACCTTATGATTTTCTGTAAAGCTGAAGCGTCCACTGTCTCCTTGATCAAGGATTGCCTTGGGCAGTTTAGTGGTTTATCAGGTCTAACCCCGAACCCAGATAAAAGTCAATTCTTCTCTTCTGGAATCTCTCCTACCCTTCTAGGCCACTTGTGTCACGTTTTGGGTTTCCAAGTTGGGAATCTTCCAGTGAGGTATTTGGGAGTCCCGTTGATCTCTACTAGATTCAGGGCCTCTGATTGTGCTTCTCTTGTGGATCGTATTATTCTGCGTGCCAAGAGTTGGAGTTGTAAGTTTCTCTCTTATGCAGGTCGGCTTCAGCTTATTAAGTCAGTTTTGTTCTCCATTCAAGTTTATTGGTCTTCTTTATTTATTCTTCCTAAGTCTGTTGTGAGGAAGGTGGAGACGATTCTTCGCTCTTTCCTTTGGAAGGGTAGTGCGCTCACCTCTTCTGGGGCGAGAGTGGCTTGGAGCAAAGTTTGTTTACCTCTTCAGGAGGGTGGGCTGGGGATAAAGAGTTTGGATTCTTGGAAAGAGCGGCTATTGTTAAACATATTTGGTTTCTTTGTTCTGGCCAGGTTTCCTCATGGTCGAGTTGGGTTCTCTTATTTGTTGCGGGGGAGAAGTTTTTGGGAGGTCCCTTGTCATTCAGATTGCTCTTGGAGTTGGCGTAAGATCTTGGAACTTCGTTCTTGGTCCCGTCGGCGGATGAGAGTGAGGATTGGTAATGGTGAGAAGACGTTACTGTGGTTTGATTATTGGCATCCTGTTGGCCCGATTGTGGACACGTTGGGCGAGAGAGTGATTTATGATTCTGGCTTGGATAGAATGGCTACAGTTGCATCCATTATCGCCGATTCTGCTTGGCAATGGCCCCCATCTAGATCTGCTGCTCTTATTGATTTGGCTCAGTCTCATCTTCCGTCTCCTTCTAGTTGAGGGAGGATATGCTGGTTTGGGAGGAGGATACAAACAGAAGATTCTCTGTGGATAGTGCCTGGAATGCCATGATGTCTAGGGAACCCCAGTTGCATTGGTCTCGAGTTGTTTGGTTCCGGAAGGCAATCCCCCGTCATTCCTTTCTTCTTTGGATGTCTATTCAGGGTGGCCTTTGTACTCAGGACAGTCTGATGAGATTTGGCATCTCTGCTTGCTCTCGGTGTATTCTCTGTGGTTGTTCGAGTGAGGATATTGATCATCTTTTCTTCCAGTGCCTCTATCTTCTAGGGTCTAGTCGTCTGTGCTGGCCATGTGTGGGTTAGATTGGAGTTGCCGAGATTGGTGTCAGACTGTTGGGTGGGTTTGTCAGTTCTCCGGAGCCTCTTTATGTCATCTTCTGGTTCGTCTATCTTTTGCAGCGTCAGTCTACCATATTTGGAGGGAGAGGAATGCTCGCACTCATGATATGCCTCTTCGGCCTGTTTCTGCTCTTTTTTATGATATTGCTTTTGATGTTCGGAATCGTGTTAGCTCCTTACGAAAGGTAAATCCATCTTATGACAATAAATGGCTTCACCTTTCGTGGCACCTTCTCGAGGACATCTTTTGTTGATTCTTTTGTAGCCTTTTGGCTTTGTAGCTTTTTGGCTTTTTTCTAGGAGGGCATGTCCTCTCTAGTGCCTGGGGTATGCCCCTTTGCTCTTTGTATAGTTTTCTTTGGTTATAATACTTACCTTATCCAAAAAAAAAAATAGCCGGAATAGCTGTCAGATGACAATCATTCCTAATGCAGCTGAAAGGGAAGAGAATTGTAGAATCCAGCTGCCAGCATATGGAGAAGCTCCATACATGTAAAGAAAAACAATTTTCAGTGGATTTGATTTTTTTGGAGCAAACCAACAAGCAAACTTTTGGTGACACTATGCTTTGTTGAATTTTTATGAGTCAAAGATTGGCTATAAATAAGAGCTCTCATTTGAGAGCAACATCATCAAAAAAATTAAGCTTCAAGTGAAGAAAGCTTAAAGAGTGTATAGAGAGTGAGATTTTTATAAAGTTAAAACACTTGTTGTTTCTATTTTTGTTGTTAGGCAAAATAATCCCTAATATATTTACATGTTTGTCCTCTTATGATCTAACCATACATGTATTACTAGTCCTAGATTTATTTACATGCTTAATTGAAATAATCTATATTAACCACAACATAATTGCATACCTTTTAATCTTATAGAGACCTCTTAATTAAACTTAATTGATTGCTTAATTTAATAAGCAAGTGGTCTTATTTATAGGAGGGAAATCAAGTCACTTTGTAATCACATGCATTGATACTATTAATCAAATTATTAGGATGCATAATGACCTTTCTAACCCTTACAAAAATGTTAACATCAGGGGTGGACCATATGTTCCCCATTTAACATTTCACTAATTGTTGTTACTTACAACTCTTGTTGTTACTTAATTATTTGATTAATAACTCTGTTGTTTACTTAATTATTTGATATCATTACTAATTGTTGTTATTCAACAACACCAAATTATTAACTTAGTAATTTCCAACATGAAATTAATACTAATTGTTGTTATTTAACAACATCAAATAATTTACTTAATAATTTCCAATTAACAATAATTAACATAATCCAACATCTCTCACTCATACATGATGGGATTAACAATTGTTATTATCTCTACAAGAATACTTCATACTTTGCAATTATGTCGTGTGACTAGCATACTTCGAAAGCTCACTTGCTATACATCTGTTAGGAATATATAGCCGCTCGAAAAATGGATAGAACCATAGTGAATTATGTATGCAGTATCCTCGATCATTTATCACATCAGATCTCTCTCGATCTCTTTTCGAATGCAATATTTGTTTTGTATTCACAATCATGTTTGATCACGTAGAACAACATAATTGGTCGACCAGTGTATACAAGCTAATGTGATATTACTTATCTAATGATCTTTCTCCTTTCTCGAATCTCTCAACCTTGATTCAATTCGCTTTTTCAGAGATGCCTTTTCGGATCGAATCTTTCATGATCCTTCAGCAACACTCCAAGATAGTGATCATCAAATCTAAGTTTTAGAAGCAGACAAGAGTCTGAAGGGTACAATGTGAGATTGAAATAATCTCAAGGGTCTCACACAATATCAAGACTGAGATCTTTACTTGTATTACCCTCAATAGTCACAAATGTACACATGGTATGAAAATATGTGATACGGTATTTCCTCCTTTCCCATGGAGCATATGTCTCATAAAATACCATACAGAATATAGTTCAGACAAAACACAACGTCTAACTCATATCTGACATTTAGAAAAGTAAGGTGAAACGAACTTATTCACCTTAGGTCATATCACAGAGAAAGTGACTTCATAACGACATTACATAATTTTCAAGCTTGAGCTCTCTAAATTATCACTCAGATAATTAGCTTAAAAAATTTATCTCATCTCCCATCAACACAAAGTAATGGAGGCGATTGCCCGTGTGAGAGAGCCAATCATTCACGTGTCCGACATACTTCTCATACTAACGAATAGTATAATTGTTTAAAAAAATATGTGTCAACATATTAACATGTAAGCATTGAATACAAATATCAATGAGTATTAGCATTAGTAAACATTATTTGGGAAAAATACATATCATAATATGTACGTACACTAACATCTACGCAAACCCTGAGTTTTTACATGTCTAACAAAGACATCTCTCGGAACATGCTTGGTCAATGGATCTGCTACCATTTCTTGCGTAGAAATACTTCATGTTTACTTCTTCTCGTGCAACTATGTTTTTCATAAAGTTATATTTGGTATCTATGTGTTTTATTTTACAATGAAATTTTGGATCTTTGGTGTAGGCTATCGCTGCTTTACTATCACAGTTAACTAATACCGGACCAGCAACTTCATTTGATATACCTAAATGATCCAAGAACCTTTTCAACCATACAGCCTCTTGTACTACCGATGAAAAAGCCACAAATTCAGCCTCCATTGTGGATAAGACTATACAAGATTGTCTACCTGATGAATATACTTAGGCGAGACCGTGCCTCTGCTGTGCGCCGAATATATTCACGGGATCCACTTTTCACTATTAGTATTTAATTTAATTATATATATTTGTATTCTGTTTTGGGATTACAGTATTGCATGATTTAGTGGGAGGGGCATATTAGATTAAAAATCCATGATCTAGTTTATGCTTTTGATATTATATGAAACTGCTTTATTTCTGCTAACCGTTTTTCGTGATCTATATGATAGATTGGCGATGGCGGGACAATCCACAAATCAGTTTGCGCGTATGCTTGATGCGAACAAACTGAAAGGCGCTGAAAACTTTGCAGACTGGGAATTGGACTTGAGGATTGTCCTCGATTCCGAGAAGCTGGGTTATGTTCTTGAGGGTCTGTTGCCCCTTGCAGTGGGCGAGGATGCTTCGGAGGAGGAACGCCAAGTTTTTGAAACTTGGAAGAATGATGATTTAAGAGTTAAATCATACATCCTTAGTTCACTGTCTCCGAAACTCAAGCAACAGTACTATGGTATGTTAGATTCCTATAGTATGATGACGCGATTGAGACAATCGTTTGAGAACCAGGAACAAGTTATTGTTCACAAAGTCGCCATGGAACTGTTCCATGCGCGTCTGGATGAGGGGCAGAGTGTCAGCCCACAGTGTCTTCAGATGATCGATTTGATCGATCAATTGAGGCAACTGTAGGCACTGCATTTTTACGCATAAGTCCCTATGATGAGTCTATTTTGGAGACACTACCTTTTAAGTCACGGAGGTCACGGGAAACGGACATCGGAAGGGGAAATTCAGAATAAACAAGGTTTACCTGTTTTCGTTAGTGCTGCGTTCGTGTTTACGTTCGAACGTCAAACGGATTGCGGGCGTTCGTGCCGCGTTCGAGGAAGCGTTCGAACGGTGTCGGTAATTCTGGTTTTGCTGCTAGCCTCACATCCAGCCCAATTAGCCCTCCAAAGCCCATAAAACAGCACTGCCGTAAAGGTGACCTTTTGGGGCTCTTGATCTCTCAAAGAGAGGACCTTAGACCAACATACTAAGCCCATGCGCGTCACATCACACATACAAGAATAGAACCAATCATATCAACCAAGTATGCCCGATTGAACACATCTTACATCCAATCTGAACACACATCAACCGGCGCGGCAAAGCATCGTGGTAAAGGGCTTTTAGCCCCTCCCCATAGGGGATCTCACAACACACTTACTAAGCCCATGCGCTCGATTGACTTATACATACGAAAATAAAGATAACAATATCAAACTAAGTATGCCCGATTGAACGTATCTCGCGTCCAACCGAACATACAATCAACCGGCGCGGCGAAGTAGTGTCACGAAGGTGGCCTTTTCGGCTCTTTATCTCATAAATGGAGGACCTTTGGACTAACTCACTAAGCCCATGCGCTTGGTTGAATCATGCATAACTAACGACATACATACATATTTAAATGACGAGGAATAAATAAATGAAAGCAACACAAAACAAGAGAATGTGCCGTTTACTCAAGTGGTACGTGGAGTTGTGGCCCGAGTACAGATCATATTACCGTCCATTCGGAATCGGCTATGAAATTTATGTCCGGGTTTCCATCCGATATACCGCGAGAGTTGACACATCTCTCATTCATCCAATACCCACAAACATATTACATCTCATATTCATGCATATTTATCTACTCAAAGACCACAACATGCATTCATAGACGACTCTCATGCGAATAGAATTCAATAAACAATGAATATAAACTAATGAAAAGGTACCCTCAGGTCTACCTTTTAAATCACCTCTCGGATGTATGGTAAACACGATCGTCGGAAGGGTGGATGCTCCGCAACTCTCCCGTTCACTGGTTCACTGTTCTCGTTCGTTGTCTTTACTGATTTGCTTGTGGCTCCAACTCCGTTCTGCTCCTATTTCCTCTTTATCTTTTGCTTACTGTTTTTGGGTGTCTTCTTCCTGTAGTTTTTATGTGTGTTGTGTATGAGTTAGAGACTAGCTAGCTAAGGTTGAAAGGTGGTGAAGGCTTCTTTTTATAGGCAAAGGGTTGGGCTTGACAAGGAAAGAGATTTGGCGGTTAATGAAAGGGATTTTGATTTGGTTTGGTTAAGGGAAGTCAAAGATTGAGGGGGGACAAATCTTGGCTAGATAGGGAAGGTTGAATATTTGATTGGCTTGGTTTAGGAATACAATATTTTAAGTTTGGGAATAATCTTATTAGATTGGGAATATATTTGGTTGATTGATTTTAATTAGGCATGATTATATTTTGATTTAGTTGGTGATTTGTTTATTTTAGGCATGATTTTAGTTTAAGTTGGTAATTGTTTATTTTATGTTTGGTATATGTTTTATTTAATTATTTAATTAATTTAGTTATTATATTATTTAGTTAATGTTTTAATTAATATTTATTTATTTAATTGGGATGTGTTTTATGGGCTTTGGGGGCTAATTGGGCTGGATGTGAGGCTAGCAGCAAAACCAGAATTACCGACACCGTTCGAACGCTTACTCGAACGCGGCACGAACGCCCGCAATCCGTTTGACGTTCGAACGTAAACACGAACGTAGCACGAACGAAAACAGTGAACCTTGTTTATTCTGAATTTCCCCTTCCGATGTCCGTTTCCCGTGACCTCCGTGACTTAAAAGGTAGTGTCTCCAAAATGAGACTCATCATAGGGACTTATGTGTAAAAATGCAGTGGCCTACAGTCGCCCCCACTTTGATGGGACTTGTGTAATGTGCAACAGTGACAATCCTATCAAAGTTATGCAATGCATTTCTACTTACCTGGGCTCGCCAGCTGCCACCTGACTTACCATGTGCCGAGTTGAGTTGATTTGGTGGTGAGGTGCTGCGACCCTTGGTTCATTCCCGAACCGTGCCTTCCATTCTTGGAGTGCCATTTTCGGCATCTTTCGTGTATTGTACTGAGATGAGGCTTTATTCCTCCGGGCTTTATTCCCGAACTGTTGAGATGAGGCTTTATTCCTCCGAGCTTTATTCCCGAACTGTACCGACATGAGGCTTTCTTCCCCCTTGGGCTTTGTTCTCAAACTATAATGATATGAGGCTTTCTTCCTCTGGGCTTTGTTCCCGAACTGTGCTGATATGAGGCTTTATTCCTCCGAGCTTTATTCCCGGACTGTATTGTCATGAGGCTTTCTTCCCCTTTGAGCTTTGTTCTCAAACTTATACTGATATGAGGCTTTCTTCCTCTGGGCTTTGTCCCGAACTGTGCTGATATGAGGCTTTATTCCTCCCGAGCTTTATTCCCGGACTGTACTGACATGAGGCTTTCTTCCCCTTTGAGCTTTGTTCTCAAACTTATACTGATATGAGGCTTTCTTCCTCTGGGCTTTGTTCCCGAACTGTGCTGATATGAGGCTTTATTCCTTCCCGAGCTTTATTCCCGGACTGTACTGACATGAGGCTTTCTTCCCCTTTGAGCTTTGTTCTCAAACTTATACTGATATGAGGCTTTCTTCCTCTGGGCTTTGTTCCCGAACTGTTGCGATGATGGTCCATTTCGAACCGTGCTCCATTTTCGGAGTGCCATTTTCGGCGAGTGATGAGATGATGGTCCATTTCGAACCGTGCTCCATTTTCGGAGTGCCATTCCCGGCTCGTTCATTCTTGAACTTCCCATTCCTGGACTATATCTCCATTCTCGGAGTGCCATTCTCGGCAGAACTGATCCGATGTAATGTGGGCCTCGACCCCAGAATGCCATACCCGGCAAGACTGATACTGATGTAATGTGGGCCTCGACCCTGGGACTCATTCCCAAACTGTGTTTGATGTGGGCCTCGACCCTGGGACTCATCCCCAAACTGTGTTTGATGTGGGCCTCGACCCTGGGACTCATCCCCAAAACTGATGTTGAAGCGGGCCTCGGCCCCCACTGCTACTGTCATGGGCCTCGCCCCCAGATTGATGCTGATGTGGGCCTCGACCCTTGGGGCTCATCCCCAAAACTGATTGCTGAAGTGGGCCTCGGCCTCACTGCTACTGTCATGGGCCTCGCCCCCAGATTGATGCTGATGTGGGCCTCGACCCTCGGATTCATTCCAAAATTCTGCTGATGTGGGCCTCGGCCCTAAACTGATATTGATATGGGCCTCGCCCCCAGACTGATACAGATACGGGCCTCGCCCTGGAATCATTACCTGAATCCGATACTGTGCTTTTTACCGTTTCTGATTAGCTTGTTCTTTGCCGCTTTTCTTATTCTTTAAAACCTGTGAACACAAAACTAACACAAAAGGATGCAAAAATTGTTACGTGTATGCATGCATGAATGTTCCTATCCCGTCGGTTAGGTCTTCTGCCAATTCTCTTGGTGACTGCTCAGTCTTCCTTTCCTTAGGCAAGCCACCGCTTAATCTGTCTACGCTGATCGGCTTGGTGAACTAATTCCCTTCCAAGTCTGATGCTCTCACTGCCCCCCTGCCTGCTTGTTTATTCGAGGATTCCCCGTGTTCTCAGTATCATATATTACCAAGATTGAACACACTCATGTTGCAAGTTTGAAAGTAATAGTCTTAGGCAGATAAATGAAATGATCGCCTTTATTAATGTTGAGGAAACGTTCGAACAAAATCAATGTCTTTATTAAAAGTGCAAGATAAACTAGGAGAAACAACAGTGCCTTCTTCTTCAGCCCATGGTTCTTCACCATTGTTATCCCTTATTCCTATGAAGCTGAGTGGTTGAGAGTTTGGAGGACAATGGTTTCGGGTAGGCCAGAGTTGATCATGTAGTTGGGGGGCAGGGGATTTCCGTATGCGTTGGGTTGTTCTTTCTCTGGGTCGGGTATTGTATGGGCATCGATGAGGTTTTGGATTTCATGCCTGAGGCGGGCGCAGTTGTCGGTGTCATGGCCTTTTCTTGGTGGAAGTGACAGTATAAGTTTAAGTTCATGTGAGGTAGCACAGGATTTGGAATGGGCCTAGGTTCAAAGGTTTTAAGAGTCCATGTGCCTTCAGCTTTTCGAATACCTTTGAAAGAGGCTTACCAAGGTTAGAAAATCGTCTGTTCTTAATGGCAGTGACTTCAGCAGTAGCGGGCTTAGTCTCATAATACCCCCCAAAAGTCCGCCTATTCTGGCCATAGGACTTTCTGTTTTCAGCCTCCTCTTCCTCAATATCCATGACAGTTTCCCTCAACTGCCGAAAATTAGAAATCATCGAAGTCATCCTCCTCAGCTTACTATAAATAGAGGGCTTGGTGCCCTTGATGATCATTTTGATTTGGTCCTTCTCAGAGGGCCGAGTCTGCATTTTCAGAAGCTGGCTTCTCCAGCGGTCTACATACTCCTTGAAGCTTTCTTCCGGCTTCTGCTTAGTGTTCTCCAAATCACGGAGTGACAAGTCAATCTCCAAGTCTGTAACATACTGCTTCAGAAAAGCATCAGCTAGTTCCTTCCAATCTTCCTTAACCTTCTTTCAAGGCTATGATACCAAACCACAGGTGCCCCCTCGAGTGACATCCCAAACATCTTTTGGACTTGGCGCTGTGATAGGCCCATTGAACTCATGACTGAGACATATTGCTGCAGATGGACCATCGGGTCTCCGTTCCCATTAAACTTGGCCATGTCCGGCATTTTAAACTGAGCTGGCAGCTGTTCTCCGAACGTCATTGCCTCATAATCTAACACTCTTCATTTTTACCCCTCATTTTACGGGTAACTGTTCAACCTGATCCCGAAGCTTCTGTATCTCGGCCTGAGACCCAATCACTCTGTCTGTTGCATACTCTGCATTCATCATCAAAAGCGGGGATATCATCCCCCAACCCATTCGGAGGCTTCTCGCGCCTTACATTCTCAGAATTTCCCCAGCACGGGGCACAGCCATATTTGTCATGGCAGCAGTCAAGGCTTGCAAATGTTCAGTAATCTTGGCGAAGCCACTTTCCAACTGATCTATCCGGGATACCTCAGTATCTGATTCACTCATGTCTGTTCTCGGTATTTTGGTGAGTCTTCCTTTTTTCTAACCCAACGGGAATCTATGATGGCTTTCAGAACACAAGGGTTAACATGATGTATGTATGCATGATGTGCATAAGAAGTATATAACATATATTAAATCAAATAAAATTCTCAAACAAATCGGCCTATTATCATTTTAGAAGTTTGGGACAACTGTCATAAGAGTCATAAGAGTGAACCCGTCCCAGTTTAAATGGCACAACGAGTTCATGTCTTACGGCAAAGAGCCCAACTAACTCCAAATGATAATATTCCGAAAACAAGCACAAGGTGGCCCATCAATCACTTAGAAACTTTTGGCCCAATAGTCATGAAATACGTTCTGTCCCAGTTTAAATGGCCCAACAGGTTCATATCCCATGACAAATGGTCCAAATGGATCTAACGGTGATGTTCCCAAACATTAGCATAGAAGGAGATAATGACAACATACATAATTTTTTTATAATGGCCCATCAACATTTCAGAAGCCTTGGGCCTAATAGTCATACAGTACGAACTTGCCCCAGTTTAAATGGCCCAGCAAGCCCGTATTTTTGACAATAGTCCAACCGCATCCAAATGAGGATGGTCCACAAGCACATACTTAAGGAAATAATTGCTACTTAAACCATATAAACCAGTCTATGGGTGGGTTTGCAAGAGTATGGACAAAGGCTCTCACTGGCGAAGGATAGCCCACAACTAGGTCTCCCCACTCAAGGGTTCAAGTGACCAAGTGAGCGTATCCTTTTTTATACACTAAGGTACGTGCCAATGAGCTATGGTGTGTGACGGACTGTCAAATGGATTTCCGTTGTAGATCCCCCAGAGGGAAGGTGGAGCGAGGCTCACTTAAATACCCAAGCCTCTTAGGCTCTTATCGCTTGTTGTCAGGAATAAACAACGAGTCCTCCAAATTAGTCCATCACAAAGGCTACAAGTAGATGGCCATATAGGTGTCCTCACAGCTTTTCCTTCTAGAAAGGTAGTGAATGAAGGAAGACACCAACCATTACCTAGCCTCAAGGTGCCCTTGATTAAACCCTCACTTATCCACTATAGACATGGCCAATTAAAACATAAATCCACTCATTACAAGACAATATTTCGGGGCCAATTCTCTATCCCCAGTGGAGTCGCGAGACTGTGGGACACAGAAACTGGGCGACGCCGTTCCTAGGCTCGCGACCTAGTTGGGAAGGATTACATAACATGGAGTCGCCACCCGGTGTGAACCGGGACAAAGATTTAAGGCCGCACTCACCCCTCGCAAGGGAAGACCTCAAACCGTTGGGTTCGGAATGGTCCCTTACTTATGTCACTTGTAATGAAAGGATTCATATAATAATTTAAACAAGCTGAAGTAACAATTATTTCTAGAGGTATCATGCTTCTAAATTCACATTTATAAAATAAAATATGCGCCTAAATATACATGTATTTCATATATAAGATTGCATGCTTAACATATATCAAGATAGCAACTAACATACATCTTTACTTGCATATCATATTCAGGAAAAACACAAGCATACATATTACCATACAAGCACACATGGTAACCATACAAGCACACATATGGGCACTTTTCCAAGTGGTACGTGGAATTGTAGCCCAAGTACAGACCGCACTACCGTCCATTCGGAATCGGCTACGGAATTTACGTCTGGGTTTCCATCCGATATACCGCAAGAAATAATACTCAAATGTTATCATGACACGAGCATATGAATGGTAATACATTGACACATTTGCATAAGAAAGATCAACCAATAGGCAATTATGCATGAATATATAAGACAGACTCAGTTCAGTGTGTGCACGTTCGGTGTAGCGTTCGTAAACGCGTTCGAACGGAAATGAAACAGAATGCTCACGTTCGAGTAGCGTTCGTAAACGCGTTCGAACGGAAATGAAACAGAATGCTCACGTTCGAGTAGCGTTCGTAAACGCGTTCGAATGGAAATGAAACAGAATGCTCACGTTCGTATGGCGTTTGTTAACGCGTTCGAACGGAAATAAAACAGAATGCTCACGTTCGAGTAGCGTTCGTAAACGCGTTCGAACGGAAAGGAGACCTGATGCATGATAAGGAAAATGTATGCGCGTTCGAGTTGCGTTTGCAAACGCGTTCGAACGGACACGGACCTGATGCATGAAATAGGATGCAATACAGAAAATAAAAGGGCGCGGCGAAGCACTGCCGTAAAGGTGACCTTTTGGGGCTCTTGATCTCTCAAAGAGAGGACCTTTAGACCAACATACTAAGCCCATGCGCGTCACATCACACATACAAGAATAGAACCAATCATATCAACCAAGTATGCCCGATTGAACATCTTACATCCAATCTGAACACACATCAACCGGCGCGGCAAAGCATCGTGGTAAAGGGCTTTTAGCCCCTCCCCATAGGGGATCTCACAACACACTTACTAAGCCCATGCGCTCGATTGACTTATACATACGAAAATAAAGATAACAATATCAAACTAAGTATGCCCGATTGAACGTATCTCGCGTCCAACCGAACATACATCAACCGGCGCGGTGAAGTAGTGTCACGAAGGTGGCCTTTTCGGCTCTTTATCTCATAAATGGAGGACCTTTGGACTAACTCACTAAGCCCATGCGCTTGGTGAATCATGCATAACTAACGACATACATAATTTAAATGACGAGGAATAAATAAATGAAAGCACACAAAACAAGAGAATGTGCCGTTTACTCAAGTGGTACGTGGAGTTGTGGCCCGAGTACAGATCATATTACCGTCCATTCGGAATCGGCTATGAAATTTATGTCCGGGTTTCCATCCGATATACCGCGAGAGTTGACACATCTCTCATTCATCAATACCCACAACATATTACATCTCATAATTCATGCATATTTATCTACTCAAAGACCACAACATGCATTCATAGACGACTCTCATGCGAATAGAATTCAATAAACAATGAATATAAACTAATGAAAAGGTACCCTCAGGTCTAACCTTTTAAATCACCTCTCGGATGTATGGTACACGATCGTCGGAAGGGTGGATGCTCCGCAACTCTCCCGGTTCACTGGTTCAACTTTCTCGTTCGTTGTCTTTACTGATTTGCTTGTGGCTCCAACTCCGTTCTGCTCCTATTTCCTCTTTATCTTTTGCTTACTGTTTTTGGGTGTCTTCTTCCTGTAGTTTTTATGTGTGTTGTGTATGAGTTAGAGACTAGCTAGCTAGGTTGAGAAGGTTGGTGAAGGCTTCTTTTATAGGCAAAGGGTTGGGCTTGACAAGGAAAGAGATTTGGCTAATTGAAGAGGGATTTGATTTGGTTTGGTTAAGGGAAGTCAAAGATTGAGGGGGGACAAATCTTGGCTAGATATGGAAGGTTGATATTTGATTGGCTTGGTTAAGAATACAATATTTTAAGTTTGGGAATAATCTTATTAGATTGGGAATATAATTGGTTGATTGATTTTAATTAGGCATGATTATATTTTGATTTAGTATGTGATTTGTTTATTTTAGGCATGATTTTAGTTTAAGTTGGTAATTGTTTATTTTATGTTTGGTATATGTTTTTATTATTTAATAATTTAGTTATTATATTATTTAGTTAATGTTTTAATTAATATTTATTTATTTAAATTGGGATGTGTTTTATAGGCTTTGGGGGGCTAATGGGGCTGGATGTGAGGCTAGCAGCAAAACCAGAATTACCGACACCGTTCGAACGCTTACTCGAACGCGGCACGAACGCCCGCAATCCGTTTGACGTTCGAACGTAAACATGAACGTAGCACGAACGAAAACAGTGAACCTTGTTTATTCTGAATTTCCCTTCCGATGTCCGTTTCCCGTGACCTCCGTGACTTAAAAGGTAGTGTCTCCAAAATGAGACTCATCATAGGGACTTATGTGTAAAAATGCAGTGCCTACAGTCCAAGCATCAATATTAGCATCAGTACAGCATGAGGGCGAGACCCATATCAGTATCAGTCTGGGCGAGGCCCATATCAGTATCAGTCTTGGGGCGAGGCCCATATCAGTTCAGGAGGGGAAGAAAGCCTCATGTAGCACAGTTCGGGAATAAAGCCCACACTCAATACAGTTCAGGAATAAAGCCTACATTCAGTTCAGTTCAGGAGAAAGCCTACAGTCAGCTCAGATCAGAGAATAAAGCTCAAGAGGAAGAAAGCCTCATATCAGTATAAGTTTGAGAACAAAGCTCAAGGGGAAGAAAGCCTCATGTCAGTACAGTTCGGGAATAATAAAGCCCAGGGGAATAAAGCCTCATATCAAAACAGTTCGGGAATAAAGCCCAGGGGAATAAAGCCTCATATCAACACAGTTCGGGAATAAAGCCTCATATCAACACAGTTCGGAACAAAGCCCAAAGAAGAAGAAAGCCTCATATCAGTATAAGTTTGAGAACAAAGCTCAAGGGGAAGAAAGCCTCACGTCAGTATAGTTTGAGAACAAAGCTCAAGGGGAAGAAAGCCTCATATCAGTATAGTTTGAGAACAAAGCTCAAGGGGAAGAAAGCCTCATATCAGTATAGTTTGAGAACAAAGCTCAAGGGGAAGAAAGCCTCATATCAGTATAGTTTGAGAACAAAGCTCAAGGGGAAGAAGAAAGCCTCATTCAGTAAAGTTCGGGAATAAAGCTCGGAGGAATAAAGCCTCATCTCAACAGTTCGGGAATAAAGCTCGGGAGAAATAAAGCTTCATCTCAACAGTTCGAGAATAAAGCTCGGGAGGAATAAAGCCTCATCGCAACAGTTTGAGAACAAAGCTCAAGGGGAAGAAAGCCTCATATCAGTATAGTTTGAGAACAAAGCTCAAGGGGAAGAAAGCCTCATATCAGTATATAGTTGAGAACAAAGCTCAAGGGGAAGAAAGCCTCATGTCAGTACAGTTCGGGAATAAAGCCGGAGGAATAAAGTCTCATCTCAACAGTTCGGGAATAAAGCTCGGGAGGAATAAAGCTTCATCTCAACAGTTCGAGAATAAAGCTCGGGAGAAATAAAGCCTCATCGCAACAGTTCGGGAACAAAGTACAGGGGAATATAGCCTCATCTCAATACAGTTCGGGAATAAAGCCCACAGTCCAAACAATCATAGAATGAAGCACTATCTCTACACAACAAGCAGTTCGGGAATAAAGCTCGGAGGAATAAAGCCTCATCTCAACAGTTCGGGAATAAAGCTCGGGAGGAATAAGCCTCATCTCAATTCAATTCAGGAAGGAACAAGCCGAGAATGACACTCTAAAATGGAGCACGGTTCGGGAATGAACCAGGGGTCGCAGCACCTCACCACCAAATCAACGCAACTCAACACATGGTAAGTCAAGTGGCAGCTGGCAAGCCAGGTAAGTAGAAATGCATTGCATAACTTTGATAGGATTGTCACTGTTGCACATTACACAAGTCCCACCAAAGTGGGGGGGACTGTAGGCACTGCATTTTTACGCATAAGTCCCTATGATGAGTCTATTTTGGAGACACTACCTTTTAAGTCACGGAGGTCACGGGAAACGGACATCGGAAGGGGAATTCAGAATAAACAAGGTTCACTGTTTTCGTTAGTGCTGCGTTTGGTTTACGTTCGAACGTCTCAAACGGATTGCGGGCGTTCGTGCCGCGTTCGAGGAAGCGTTCGAACGGTGTCGGTAATTTGGTTTTGCTGCTAGCCTCACATCCAGCCCAATTAGCCCTCCAAAGCCCATAAAACACATCCCAATTTAAATAAATAAATATTAATTAAAACATTAACTAAATAATATTAATAATTAAATGATTAAATAAACCTATACCAAACATAAAATAAACAATTACCAACTTAAACTAAAATCATGCCTAATTAAACAAATCACATACTAAATCAAAATATATCCTGCCTAATTAAAATCAATCACCAATTATATTCCCAATCTATAAGATTTTTCCCCAACTTAAAATATTGTATTCCTAATCCAAGCCAATCAAATATTCAACCTTCCCTATCTAGCCAAGATTTGTCCCCCCTCAATCTTTGACTTCCCTTAACCAAACCAAATCAAATCACTTTCTTGTCAAACCTAACCCTTTGCCTATAAAAAGAACCATTCACCAACCTTCTCAATTTTAGCTAGCTAGTCTCTAA
>SKCR01031391.1:0-16319 GCA_019454045.1 Zanthoxylum bungeanum | reverse complement strand
GGGCCCAAACACAAAGTGGCCCATCGGCATTTTAGAAGCTTTTGGCCCAATCGTCATAAGGCACAAACTCGTCCCAGTTTAAATGGCCCAAAAAGTTCACATCTCATGACAAGAAGTCCAACTGAATCCAAATGATGATGGTCCCAAACACAAGCAAAAAAGGGTGGCTTCTATAGGTCATATAACTATGGTTCTCATGCAGTTTTATGGGAGTATTGATAAAGGCTCCCACCGGCGAAGGGTTGCCCACAACTAGGTCTCCCCACTAAAGGGTTCGAGCGACCAAGTGAGCGCACCTTTTTTATACCCTAAGGTACGTGCCAACGAGTGGTGATACCATATAACAATCCATCGCTTCGAGCGAAAACGACTTCATGATGCATGAATAACTGTCAAATTGGTTCCTCTATTGAAAATTCCCCAGAGGGAGGGTGGAGCGAACTCTCTTAAATACCCTTACCTCTTAGGCTCTTATCGCCTTGGTGACAGGAATAAACAATAGATCCTCCAAATTAGTCCATCACTTTAAATATGCCTTAAGGAAAGCATTTAGTAAATGATTATCTAGATGTCTTCACAGCTTTTCATTTTGGCTATAAAAAGGTAGTGAGTGAAGGAAGACACCAAATCATTACCTAACTCTAATAATATCACAAGGTTAACTAAAGCAAAAATCACAAACATTACAAGACATTACTTCGGGGCTGATTCTCTATCCCCAATGGAGTCGCCAGACTGTGGACACAGCTACAGCGGTGGGCGACGCTGTCCGGGCTCGCGGCCCGATCGGGAGTACGGAATAGCCCGTGAGGGACTAAACCGGAGAAATAAAATGGAGTCGTCACCCAGTGTGAACTGGGAAATCATTTATGGCCGCACTCACCCCTCGCAAGGGAAGATCTCAAACCGTTGGCTTCAGAATGGTCCCTTACTTATGCCAATTGTAATGAAAGCATTTATGTAATAATATAACCAAGTCTTATGCAACACATACAAGATAATTTAAATAAACACACGAATTTGGACACCCATAAACGTAAATAAGAATGAAGGCAAATGCATAATTCCATAAACGTATTGAACAATGAAGCGCACTAATGTAATTAACAATAACTGTAAAAACATTAATAATAAAAGCAGATAATTAAGTACGTAATGTAAAAGAAATAACTAAAAGAGGCAAGCATGAATGGAAGTAAACGTGAAGCGATGCGGCAGAATGAATAGAGATAACTAATAGGATGAATACGAAACGATAAATAAAAAACAAAAATGTGAATAACTAAATTAGAAGAAAAAGGGTGCGACCCGGCGCGACAAAACATCGTGGTAAAGGTAGCATTTTGGCTTTTCCCTCAAATGGAGGACCTTTAGCTCAACGTGATTAGCCCATGCGCACGAGATAGCAATGCGTAAATAAATAAAGCAATAACAAGCGAAAAGTAAATAATGGAATAATAAAAGAGATGCGACCAAGGCCAACATCTATATGGGACCTCGTATGCCCGATTGAACGTATTTACATTCAATCTAGTATACCTCGTCCGGCGCGGCAAAACATCATTGTAAAGGTAGCCTTTAGGCATTTCCCTCTAATAGAGGACCTTTAATCCATCATGATTAGCCCATGCGCACTAAATTAACACTACATAAATAAATAAAGCGATAATGTGCGGAAAGTAAATAACATAAGAATAAAAGAGATGCGACCAAGGCCGACATCTATATGGGACTTCGTGTGTCTGACTGAATATATTTCACATTCAATCAAACATACTTCATCCGGCACGGAAAAACATCGTGGTAAAGGTACCCCTTAGGCTTTTCCCTCAAATGGAGGACCTTTAATCCATCGTGATTAGCTCATGCACACTAAATTAACACTACATAAATAAATAAAGTGATAACGTGCTGAAAGTAAATAACATAAGAATAAAATAGATGCGACCAAGGCCGACATCTATATGGGACTTCGTATGCCTGATTGAACATATTTCACATTCAATCAAACATATTTCATCCGGCTCGGCAAAACGTCGTGGTAAAGGTAGACTTTAGGCATTTCCCTCGAATAGAGGACCTTTAATCCATCATGATTAGCCCATGCGCACTAAATTAACAATACATAAATAAATAAAGCAATAACACACGGAAAATAAATAACGAAATAATAAAAGGCGCGGCAAAGTATTATGGTAATGGTAGCCTTTTAGGCTTTTTTTTCTCCCTCAAATAGAGGACCTTTAAACCAGCGTAATTAGCCCATGCGCATCAAGTAGCAATGCATGAATAAACAAAGAAATAATGTGTGAAAAGTAAATAAAGGAATAATAAAAGGCGCGGCAAAATATTGTTGTAAAGGTAGCTTTTTAGGCTTTTTCTCCCTCAAATAGAGGACCTTTAAACCGACGTAATTAGCCCATGTGCATCAAATAATAATGCATAGAAAATAAATAGCGGAACAATAAACATAGATTTAAATCACAAAATGAAACATGTGCTTGAAAGTTTCTCAAATGGTACGTGGAGTTGTATCCCAAGTACAGACCGCACTACCGTCCATTCAGATTCGGCTACGAAATTTATGTCTGGGTTTCCATCCGATATACCGCAAGAGATAACCCGCAATCATTAACCCAATGTAAATAAAAATGGACTTGAAATATAATTATACATGTGGGGGATAATAATAAATAACCAAAAAGATAAGGAAATAACAAAGGGTACCCTCAGGTCTTACCTTTTAAGTCGCTTCTCGGGAGTGCGTTGGGATGTCGCCAAAAGGGTTAACATTTCCGTTGTTTTTCTGGTACGCTGTTTTACTGTTTTTCCATCTTTCGACGTTGTTTTAGGCTGTTTTTATTGTTGTTTCTCCGTTGTCTTTGCTACTATTTTTTGGTTATTTTTTGGACTGGTTTTGGTGATTTTAGGACTATTTTGGGTGTGATTTCTTGACTGGTTTGGGTCAATTTCTTGTTCAGTTATAGGGCTTATTTTGTGAGCAGTTTCGGCTGTTTTTGGGTTATTTGGCCACTTTTTTTTCTCGGTTTTTGGGTTGGTTTCTTTGGTTTGGGGGCTTTTTATTGCTGTGTGTTTTGATCGGTGGGGGCTATTTTTCTGTGTCGGTTTGCTTGGTAATTTAGTCGGTGAGGAGGGTTATTGTTTTGTGTGTTGAGGAGAGAGGCAGTTTGTGTGTTAAGTGGCTGAACGTGAGTGGCATGTGGTGTGTGTGAGTGAGAAGGGTGCGAGGGCTGAGCGTGTGAGTGGTTTGTAACTGGTTTGTTTCACTGGTGAAGGGCTGTGCGTTTTAGCTTGTCTATGTGTTTCCGTGGAGTGGGTTTCTTAGTAGCTTGATGAGGTGGCCTGTATGGATCTTGTGAGCAGTGTTCGTGGAGTCGTGGTTGAGAGAGGGAGAGCAGTAGGTGAGAGAGTGTTCTATTTATGGTTTCTTGATTGTTTTCCGAGTGTATCCTTTGGTGGTTTCTTTGTGTTTTTTAGGAAGAGAGAGGGATGAGAGCTAGCCGTGTCTTATTTCATGAGAGGGGGAGTATTAGGGTTTATTATTTTTTTGTGAATGCCGTGAATGAGAGTCAAGGAAGAGAGCCTTAGGTTTTAGTCCTCTTTTTATAATAGTGTATCTTAGGGTTTCCTTGTTTGTGCATGGCTTAAAAAAACGGAACAAATCAATCAATTATGGGTGTGTTCAATTTAGGGAAAGAATATTTGTATTTTTGGTGGGGGAATTTCTTTAATTTGGTAGGTGATTCATTTAAATAAGGAAGGGTATTTGTTTTAATTTAGGAATGGGATTTGATTGGATTTAAATCTTTTGTAATTAGGAATGTGATTTGGTGGGGATTTGATTTAATTTACACATGTGTTTTAAATGTGTTGAATATTTTTGGATTGGGCTCTGGTGGGCCTTGGGCGTGTGGCTTGGCTCTTTGGTGGGCTTGGGCGTGTGGGTTGGTTGTGGGGATTTTAGGCCGAGGCCAATAATTAAAATAGAGATTAATCGAGCGAACCTGAGGCTAAACAAACGAATAAAACCTGAGGATGTACTTGTTATTTATTATTATTTTTTTGAATTTTCCCTTCCGACGTCCGTTTCCCGCAACTTCCACAACCTCCAAACGAGGCTCATCATCGAGCTTCCATGCAAAAATGATGTGTCTACACATACCATACTGAGCACAGAATAGGCAAATATATAGTACTTTTGAGATATCTAGGTTGGTTTGACCCATCAGATCTCAAATTTTGAGACGGAATCATATAATTGGCTTACTTATGAGTCGAGTTATGACCGAACCTTTACACACACACACACACTGTGAGTTTAGATTAGATGATTTATTCAAGAACTTGGATTTAAGTTGCGTTGAGTACTTTGAAGGTTCTCTGATTTCATTCGAATGCATTCTTTGAGGACAATATTATATGTAACTACTGTGATTATTTTATTTTACTGGTTTTATATTTTTACATGTGTGTGAATGACGTTTGTGGGTGTCGTCACTGCGAGCCCTCACGAGACTATAACTCATCCACTAGGGCCGCCTAGGGATTTAAAGGGTTGTTTCATACGCTAAATGCAATCGTGATCACTACTAAAGTGGCCCAGTTAATTTTGTTATTTTTATTTGTTTATTTTTATTTAGTTTTTATTTAGTCTTTTGCTCGGGACTAGAAAAATCTTAAGTTTGGGGGTGAAAAACTTGTTGCAAGATTATCGTACCAGAAGTATACAGTGTCAAGTTTTAGTAAAAGATAAGTAAATAGTGTCGAACCCACAGATATTGTAATCAAATTCTCACTAAGTACTATAATTGATAAACCTAACTTTATTTAGAAAGAAATTTAAAAAATCTAAATTTAAAACTAAAAAGTAAATAAGCGAGAAATATAAACGTTTAATGAAGATAGACCAAGATAGGATAAATTCTAGAGTCTTATTTCACCTAGCTATCCCTTATGTATTTGTCATGTCAATTAATTCTTATTCAGTTGCATTATTGTATATTAGTCTCCTCCTTAGGGTTTTGGACGAGCTTCTATATTTATAAAGAAGTCATGGAGTCATTGTGCTTGTAGAATAATGATTTCTGGTGATTCTGGAAGTTTATCGCAGTGTAGCGATGCCGGAATTGGAGTTCCAACGCCAATCTCTCCGGAAAATCTATGAAGTCATCCTCGTGGGGCGTCGCGACGCTATAATGGACGTCACAACACCACTTTATTTTCCTGGATGAGTCGTTTTATGCGTTTTTAGCCTTCCTGTGTAGTCCTTTTGTGTCTGTAAGGTCCAAAACACGTCTGTTTACCTCGAGATCCATGTTCCAATGCTTCATATCAATAAAACATAAAACAAACTGCAAAATATAATAAATGGCACGAAATCTAACAAAATAGTAAGCTAAGAATACGGGAATAACTGAGTATAAACCGCACTTATCAAACACCCCCAAACTTAAGATTTTACTAGTCCCGAGCAAAAGACTAAATAAAAATAAACAAACTAAAGTAAAAAAATTAACTAGGTCACTCTCGTAGAGATCACGATTGCATTTATCATATGCAACAAGCCTTTAAACCCCTAGGCGACCCTAGTGGACGAGTTATAGTCTCGTAAGGGCTTGCAGCAACGACACCCACAAACGTCATTCACACACATGAAATCATGCAAAAATATAAAAGCAAATAAAATAGTCCCAGTAGTTATGCATAATATTTTCCTCAAAGAATGCCTACCAATGAAATCAGAGAGCCTTCAAAGTACTCAACGCAACTTAAATCCAAGTTCTTGAATAAATTATCTAAGCCAGACTCAGAGTGTGTGTGCGCGTAAAGGTTCAATCACAGCTCGACTCCTAAGTAAGCTAACTTAATGACCTCATCTCAAAAATTGGGATCTGATGGGTCAAACCAACCTAGATATCTCAAAAGTACTATGTATTTTTTTTTTTTCATTTTTTCAACAAACGTGCCTTTTAATGTAGCATTTCTCCTCATGGTGGTCCTAAAACTCACCAATGGGTAGCTTTACGCTTAATGGTTATAGGTGGTTTAACTTTTTTTTTTTCTCTGGCTTTCATTATTTTTCAATCAAAATTTTTCTTTTGTATTTAACATACTATACATCATAACACTGGCATATTGAGATAGATATCTAAGCGAACGGTCGTTCATCGGTAAGTAATTTCTTCAACTAATCACTTTGCCAACTACCTAGGTTCTTACTGCTAAAAACCTATTGTTAAGTGCTTTCGAGTCTAACCTAGATCACATATTCAAGGCATCATATAAAAGTAAATTGGGAACTTATTGTTTCTAAGATTTCATTATAAAGCAAACAAAACTCATCATTTGGACATAAGTTTAAATAACAGGTACTATCACTACATGCACACTCACACATCCCTAAACTTAAAACTTGCATTGTCCATAATGTAAGATAAACATAACGAAACAAGAGTGAGGAACAACACTACCGTGCATGGAGTTGATCAGGCTCATGCGGGTCAGACTTTGGTTGTGCGGGCTGTGTGGGTTGCGCTATTACATGCATAAATACACATGCAAACTAATAAACAAGCAAATAGCACACAATAAAATAAAAACTAACAAATGCAAGGGTTGCCTCCCCCACTAGCGCTAAGTTTAACGTCTTCAGCCATACGCAACCACCCAAATTGTCACGGTGGCTTCAATGTAGCGGATCGGGTAGTCACATGTGCTTTCTTTTTTGGTATCCCCGCCGGTGATTATGACATGAAAATGAATTTTTGGCTGGCTGTGGCTATTTATCCATGGATGGTCCTCCAGTGTCTACTGATGGTTTGCTATTGGATCCACCCTTGGGTCAGGATATGTAAATTTTTCGCCATTTTTAATTTCTTTACTACACATGCGGTAAAATTAGCTCGATCACTTTTTATGCTTTCCATGGATCATCTTCAGGTGAGCACTGACTCTCGATTTCCTCTTTTTGTGGCGCTTTAGGAGTGGTTTTAGGTCTGGCTGCGAAAGATCTTCTTTGCATAGCTTCACTATGCTCATTGGTTATTTGACTCTTGGTTTACCCTGCAGGTTAGCTTGAACACATGGAGATGGATCTAACACATGGTAATTATCTATTGCAACTCCCTTCCCAAAAATGTCTATCATGTGACATTCTTCATCGCCTAGAGGAATCGGCGTTGCCTTGAAAACACTGAATGTGACTTCTTCATCTTGAACTCTCATTGTCAGTTCACTTTTTTGTACATCAATGATTGCTCTATCTATTGCCAAGAAAAGTCTCCCAAGGATAATTAGGACGTCATGATCCTCCTCCATATCAAGGACAAGGAAGTCAGCAGGAAAGTAGAACTTATTCACCTTAACCAATGCATCCTCTATTATTCCTCATTGGTGGGTGAAAGATTTATCTGCTAGTTTCAATGTGACAGTGGTTGACTTGGACTCACCTATGCCCAACTTCTTGTAGATGGATAAAGGCATAAGATTGATACTTGCACCCAAATTGCTTAGCGCCTTACCAAAGTATCGATTTCCAATAGTGAACGGAATGATAAAGCTACCAGGGTCTTTCAGTTTTGGAGGAAACTTCTTTTGTATAATGGCACTACACTCTTCTGTGAGTGCTACTATTTCAAAATCTACCAACTTTCTCTTATTGGATATCATCTCTTTCATAAACTTCACATAGTTATGCATTTTTTCTAATGCGTCAGCGAAGAGTATGTTAATATGGATCTTCTTGAAGATATCGAGAAACTTGGCGAACTGATCATCCAATTTATTCTTTTGAAAGCGCTGAGGGTATGGCAAATGAGTCTTCGAGATGAGGGCTGACTTATAGGGAGGAGCTGCGACACTGTTCTCTTCTTCTTTTACCGTTTCCTCCTTTTACCTTGCCTCTTTGTCCTTATTACCTTGGTCCTTATGAGTATCTCTAATCTCTTTCCCGCACCTAAGGGTAATGGCTTGACACTGTTCTCTGGGGTTGACCTTAGTATTAATAGAAAATGTCCATTTCTATTGATTAGCCATAGAAGAAGCAATCTGCTAAATCTGCACTTCTAAAGACTTCATTGTTGCTCCGATATTGCCATGTGTGTTTCAATATTATTTAGCCTCGACTCATTCTTCTCAAACCTCTCTGAAGTTTTAGCAACAAACACGCTCATGATGTCTTCTAGGGAAGGTTTCTGCTATGATATTTGATTATTAAAGTTAGACGGAGGTTGCAAGACATTCTCTGTGTTTGCATATGACAAGTTCGGATGAAAATAATTAGGCATATGATTGCCTTTATAATTGTTGAAATTCCGATTGTTGACATACTAGACTTGCGTAAAACTTGCTCCTCCATCTGGTAAGATCATTCTATTAGCAGCAGCAACTTCTATAGATGGTTGGCCCTGTTGATTGGTCAACGCTGCTAGATGAGTCATGATGGATGACTGATGCGTGGTAAATCTATCACTATTACCCACTCATTTAACCTAATATTTTGTATAGTTTCTTGAGTTTTGTGAATATTTTGATGTGTTTTGTGTTATTTTGTAGATAAATAAAGTTTCAAGACATTCTGGAGGTGATTATGGCCAAAACAGTGAAAATTGGACGAAAAGGGCATTTTGGTAATTTCCCGCGTCACGACGCCAAGACCTTCAGCATCGTGACGCCTAACATGCGTCGAACAGTGATAACGTCCGCCGGGTCCACAAATCAAAATCTGAGAAAAGTTGACTTTGCTAACGTGCGCCGTGCCACGTGTCACCATCACAGCCGATCTGCTAAAATGCACCGTGACACGTGTCATCATCCTACGGTGCCGACAGTCATCATCGCCACGTGTGCCACGTGTCATTCCATGTCTTTTCCACGTCATCAGCCACATCACCAGGTTGACCAAGTCAAACTGCCACCTCACCGCCACGTCATCATCAGCCAATCAGGAAGTGCCACGTGTCGCAATCCTACGGTGCTGACAGTCTCTTTCCCATGTGTCGCCATGTCACCACCACCTCATCGCCATGTCAGCACCACGTCAACATCAATTATTGGCTATCTAATCCTTATCTGACACGTGGCGGATAAGAATCTAGCCGACCAATCAGAAGCCGCCATGTGTCACAATAATTGAGTCTCCAACAACCTCGCCACGTGTCACCTTATCATCTTATCCAGAATCTGCAACCGACGTACCAGAGCGTGCCACGTCGACAGAAGCTGGCGTAGCGACGCCAAAGGCCTCAACGTCGCGACGCCAGATGCCTATCCGCGCCTATAAATTGAGCTCGAGATTTCAGTTTTAGATGCACCACTCTCTCTCATCTCTTTGATGTAAAGAGATAGTTTCTCTCTCTAGTTTCTTTTAGTTTTTAGTTTTTTTTTAGTTTTTAGTTTTGTAAATAATTTTAATTACATTTTGTTAATATAGTAATTTACTTTTTTACTTTTTACAGTTTTTACTATTCACCATGAGGACGTAACTTCCCCAACTAGGGTGAAAGGTAATTCTTTTACTGTTACTATTTAGATTAATCTCCCTTAAAAATAATATATTCATTATTTAAAATATTGACTTAAAAAGGATACCGCCAGATTGGTCGGTTGGTAATTCATTTTAATCTGGTTTTTAAACCTGACTAATAAAGGATACCTGCCAGATTGGTCAGTTTGTAATATTATCACAAGTTTATATATTATTTTATGGGAGATATCTAAAATAGTAAATAGTAAAAGTAATTCATTTTACCTTAGCATTTTATTTTATTTTACTTTTCAACTTTTACTTTATGTCTTTTACTTTTCAGCATTTTTACTTTATGTCTTTTACTTTTAAGTTTTTATTAGCCCTAGTTATGTGTTAGTTATATGGGGTTGTGATGAATTCTAATATCACCGGTTTATAAGGGGTTATTTTATAGTTTGGGTAATTTAAAGGTTTACTTATTAAGTCTTAAGCTTAATGCTTCTTGTTGTCTGATCACCAATAAGATTGATGTGGTAAATCTAAAATGAACTAGACATAGGGATTTTAGGTTTCAGCCTTAGACTTAATAGCCCACGATCTTCTTTGAGGATAGATAACCCTTTAATAGATTTCCTTACAGGATAGACATATACCTGTCGGGCGGGGGTAGCCATAATTGGAACTTAAACTTAATGAATCCAGATAATTTGGTTGACATAGACATATGGTTCAATTTGGTTAAACTGGGTATTTGCGTCTGACCATCGACATAGGCTTTTGCATAATTTAGTGTTCCAGGTTAGTAAACTGATTTATTACACAAACATGAAATAACCACTTCATCTTTTAAATGATATTAGAATGATTCACAACCCTAGATCTTTGTGTATTTTGTTATTTTCTTTAGTATTTTTATTTATTTATTTATTTAGCAATTCTACAATCAATCAAATCAATCAAGTAATCATTCTCTTCTCTCTCAATTAGATATCTATAAATAAATAGATTCAATAATTAATAACAACAATAGGAATTAAGTCCTCGTGGGATCGATATTTTTATACTACTTGAACGATACGTGCGCTTGCGTTATACGTGTGTGTTTACGCCGGTCAAGTTTTTGGCGCCGTTGCCGGGGACTTATTTTTCTTGAGTTATTAATTTTGAAACTATCTAATTTACTTGTATCTAATTTTCTTTATCTGTAATTTTTATTTCTTTATTGTATTTTCAGGTAATTGAAAAAATGGAACATTATTGGGAGATTGAAAGATCACGAGCTTTACTAGAAGATACACCCCAAATCTGGGAGCAACAGTCCGGTTTTCTGAGGCTTGTTGTCCAGCCCAACAATTATCACTGGATGCCAGAACCAAGCAATACCACATTTGCTCAACAGAACGCAATGGGGAGATGTGACATATGTAATGGTAACCACCCTAGAGATTACTGCGAATACAACTACCATCCAGGGTGGCAAAGCTATCAAGATCCTTCATGGTATGACGAGCCATCACATTTCACAGAACCACATTTTCCATCTTATCCACCACCAACCTACAATGATCTTCATCAACAATCAGAACCATCAGAGGAAGATCAGTTGCTAAATATGCTCGAAGATATGTTCAAGAAACGAAAAGAAAAGTTGGATACAATGCTTGAAACAAACCAGAATCAATTTGAAAGTATTCAGAGACAATCAGAATTCATTCAGAAGATGACATATCCAATGAGACAATTCACAGAAAACCAGAACTACATACCTCAAGAACCAGTTTCAGATGACATTGATGAAGCCTTCAAGTACCAATCATTTCACAATGACACTTCAACAGAGGAGGAGGCTGAGCAGTATCAACAACCAGAGGTATCAGTTCAGGAGCCCGAACCGGCAAAGTCTCAATTGACTTTTATTATTCAGATTCTGACGAGGATGAAGCTGATCTATTTGTACCAACTGCACCAACACGGAGGATCAAACTTTCACCCTCAAAATGAAGATCTTGGAGCATGTTTTACCTTGATGTTTGAAGAAGATCTATCTGAACCATCCATTCCAGTCGTATCAGAGGATGAAAACCTAATGTTAGAAACATCTTTGCATCCTCAGGTTGACAATTTTGAAGCATGTATTTCACAGATGACAGATGAAAAACTGAATACAAGAATTTTACAATACATCTGTGAAGAAAAGGTGGAACAAGAAGCAGAGCAAATGGAGGAGCAAATGTCTGACCTTAATAAAGATCCAGAACATTCAGGAGAAACATCGCTGTTTTGGGGAGTACAAATCAAAGATATCGCTCAGAAGCTTGACAGAATGAAACTCCCATTCCAAGTCAAGCACCATACGAGACCTCCTGATTTTCTTTCTTTCTTTGCAGGAACCACTGGAACAACAAGGAGCAAAAAGGCGGCACGAGCACTGAATGAGACAAAACTCTTTTTGCCCCTTTACCTTTGGAAGAGACCATTCAAAAGCAACGCTCACGGGATTGTCTTTAATCGGACATCCAAAACGACGCTGAAACCTCATTGACAGATAGATTTCAGTCACGTCTGGCTGAAGATGAAAAATTTAGCGCTAGCAGGGAGGCAACCCATGCAATTTGTTGTAATTTCTGTTTTCATATTTTGTAGAGTTTTTAATTTTTTGTGTTATTTTTGTAGGGAAAAGCACAAACGGAGCATTTTAAGACAGAATGAATGGTGTTTGGCAATCACAAAGATGAGAAACAATTCATTAGCGATGGCTGAGTAAAGAATTAATTCTTGAGATGCATCCTAATGGATTTATATACCAAACAAGTGGCGTATTGCGTACATAATTCTGTTGCCTTAATTATTGCTTTGATTCACTTTTCTATTGTAATTATCTTTATTTTCGTAGACAGGATCCAAACTTTTTGACCTTTCACGATTCATTTTGTTGTTTAGCTAATAAGCTTCCTCTGGAAGATACTAGTGCTATTATTACTCAGCCGTTTCAGGTACTATAAAATCAGCCCGTCATTGCACTTTGGTGTTGGACAAAATGACCCATAGCGTCACTATTTGCACAGATCATTGTGTTGTTGTAGCAAATTAACTATGTGACAATGAAATTGCACTCTCATCATTTGTGATTAGATCACCATAGATATATAAATGAAGAGAGGTCCCTATGATTAGTTCCTGGACTGAGAATGATATGAGACAGTATCAGTCCCCGAAGGATTAATCATTAAATATCCCTAGCCGGAGTATTATCGAGACATGACATCGATAATGCGGAATAGGCTAGTATTGCACTTGTGTGCGTTGTGAGGGCACAACGGCATAGTTCTCATATATATAAGTATCGGATACTTATGCAAGTGCGATAGGAGGTCGTGTTTCACCGATGGTACGGGAAACAGCTTCGCTCTGGATAGACCCCTCGGAATCCCATTGGTATTATGAATATGTGTCTATGGGAGGCCGAAATCAAGGTAGGTGTGTATAGTCTTAACCTGAGACTTACATCGCTAATACTTACGATAATCGATAGACTTTGGTCTTGGTGGTACAGGGCTTTAACCGGTTCTGCGTACACCACTTCTGGGTTTATCAGAGAGTCGTAGTGTATTGGGTGTGATGTCAAGACGGAAGTATCACTTCAGTCATAGTGGAGATGATGTCACACAGGATACGGTATTAGTGCTCTTAAGTGTTGCTCAACCATCGGGATGTTATGACTAGGTCATGCATATCCGATTATAGAGACTAGTTACCAGACATCCGACATGTGCTTCGGACGGGGCAGACACTTATCCAGCCCCAGCCCTAGCACGTGACTATCCGATACTGGGCCGATATACACAATACTACGGTATACTACGCTTGATACAGATCTATATATATTCCTGTAAGAATATTTCTGGAGAATTGGGTAGGCATGGCGCTTTGCTAGAAGCCAACCTTGTCTTGTAAATCGGTATAAACGTAGTACGAGGTACTTACATGTTCGGATAGTTCGACGACCGTATTTGCTGCCAACATATCCGGAGATCTCATGGGTCGATTCCTGAAGATTCACCGATGACGTATGACTCGCACTTTAATTAATCTGGGATTAATTCGATGAGAGAGAAAATTAATCTGGGATTAATTACGGAGATATCTTATCTGGGATAAAATATAAATTAAAGAGAGAAAACGATTAATTTGGAATTAATCGGTAAATTAATATATTCGATATATTATAACGAAATTAGATTTCGACGCGGAATTGAAATTAGATTTTAATTCGGGCGATGTGAATAGTGATTTCGCTAGGCGTGATCATTTAATTACGACGCAACGGAAAATTCGTTAATTTGGAATTAGCGAACCCGAGCCCGGGATTGTTTGCGAGCGCATTCGCATTTCGAAATCGAGTGCGGCACGCAAGTCAAATCAAACGTCAAATCACAAGTCACATCAAGCGTCAAATCACATGTCACTTTGAGTGATGTGACATTTGAGTGATTGATGTGAGTTGATGTGAGATGAAAGGAAGCATTAAATGCTTTGCTTTTTGAAATTGAAAATGGTAAATGACTTATTTAATTTTTGGAAAATATAAATAAACCTTTTACATTTTTTCTTTTTCTAATTCATTTCTCTCTCTCTATTTTTACGGTTTCTTGTCAAAACCCTTTTCCCTCTCTTTTCTTCTTCTTCTCCTTCACGGTTTGGAACCGTTTCATCTTCTCAAAATTTCTGGTTTGACCGAATAAAAGGGAAGCAAGGAAGAAGACTTAGTGCTAGCACACCATGAGTGATACAAAGGTGGTAGGGAAGTGAGTTCGTGAGCTTGGAAGCTTGAAGCTTGGAGCTTCAATGGTGTCTCCCATGGCCGAACCTTGGAGAAGCCAAACCAGTCACCACCGTGCAGCCCCTCACACGCGCAGCTCACTGCCGAGCAAGGGAGAGCAGTTCACACTCCATCTTTGTTGCATCTCTACCGATCAATGTGAGTTATTCCGCACCTCCTTTGATATGTATTCAACTCGTTTATGCATGATTTATGATCCTTGGGACTTGATTGAAACTCATCAATGGTATCAGAGCCATTTGTGCATAAAACGTTTTTAGGGTTCTTGAGCAAAATTTGGGGCTTTTTGATTTAAGCATGATTTTGACAAATTGTTTGTTTAAGAATGTTTGTATATGAATAACTTAGAGTTATATGTAATCAATTTGAAGAAAAATTAATTGGATTGATTTTCCCCAATTTGCTTATTGTTGGCCAAAACTTTAATTTGGGTAAACTTGATTTTGAGCATGTTTAATGAAATTGGATGATTTAGAATGCTTAAATGTTCTTTAATTGATGATTGATTAGATCAATTTGATGAAAAAGTGTTTGGAACAATTTTCCCCAATTTGCTTGTGATGGCCGAAAATATGAACCCTAATATTGTCTTGGATTTTTGATTTTTTGTTCATTGGATGACTTGCAAATAATTTGGGGATGTTGAATTTATGTTTAATTTGGTTCAATTGGATTGAATTTGATTTGGGCATAATTTCCCTCTTTGGCCGAGACACTTGAAGCATGAAATTGGGTTTGATTTTGATCAAATTATGTTGGACATGATTCATTGATGTTAAGCATGATTAATTGGACAAATTTAGTATTTTGGAATCTTTGATTTGGGTAATTAATAATGCTATAACACTTTAGGTAATTTAATTTGAAAATTTGGAATTTTTGAAATTAAATTATTGGGCCTTAAAAATGGATTTGGGCTTTTAAAGTTGTTATTGGGTCTATTGGACTTTGTTGTACAAAGTTGGTTTAGGCCAAAATTGGTTGGATCCAATTAGGCCCAAAACCGCTTCCAAAAGGCCCAAATGCGACTAATGAACCTTTAAAGTTTAATTGGGCCTAATGGGCCTAAATTAATTTATGGGCTTATGGGGTAACTCTCGGATTGGATTTTGGTTATTCGGTTTGACCCGAGTTGACCAAAAGTCCACGCCTTGAAGAAATTAATTAAAAGCCCATTGGACTTTAATTAAATTAATATTGGATATTAATCGGGCTTTGAGACCCGTAACGATTAAATTTGGAATTTAAGTCGTAAAGGTTTATTTTATAAAGTGTAATATTTAATTGGAATTAAATATTGAATTAGAATTAAATACGTATTAAATTGGATTTAATCATGTAATTTAATTTTATTTGAGAAATCGTACTTTGAGTACGTGTTCGCAATACGAGTTTGACTCGAACAAAATCAAATCTTTGTTTGAACATTGGATGATCACTAATTATCAAGATTAATTAATTGGATTAGATTGATTGATAACATGCTTGAGTGATGATGAGCGGAAAATATATCAATATTTACCGCCCCTTTAACTTAATATTTTATTTAGTTTCTCGGGTTTAATGAACTTTTTGATGTGTTTTAGTTTATTTTGCAGATAAAATAATATCGGGTCTCAATGAAATCATTTAGGATGAAATATGGGTCAAATAATGGCAATTATTGGACTTGATATTTTAATTTTGGAGATTGGAAACTTGAAAGGGCGTTTTGACGAAGTGCAGTTTTGGAAATTCCAGTTTTGCGCATCTGCCGTATTTTGGGCATAAATTTTTACTCAGACATCGGATTGAGCTGATCAAGTTCCAGATTAAGAAGACTCAAAGATCTACAACTTTTAAAGGAAAAATACTTTCGAATTCTGAAGATTTCATGCCCGAAATTGATGAACTATCCAGAAGTGTGTGGTGTGTAATTATTAAAAGTCATTATCAATCATTTTCAAAGCAAAATATTAATTAATAAATAATTAATAAAAATTATCAAATCAC
>SKCR01031390.1:0-16410 GCA_019454045.1 Zanthoxylum bungeanum | reverse complement strand
AAAATATTTTGTGTTTGTGTGTTTTTATTTTGACTAAAAATGTGGAATTGGTGAGAGGTAGCCGAGTAAGGAATTTCCACTCCTGAGACGTATCTCAAACCTATTTCGAAATAAGTTAATTTTTTTTATTTCATTTTAAAATTATTTAATTTGTGAATTCTCCATAAATCTGACTAAATGAATCTTCTTATGTTCAGTTGACAGGTATTATGAACTTACATGGAAACATACGGACATGAGCTAAAATTGAAAAGTTTGTAATATTCTGTGCTATAGTTTAATTGGAGGAAGCATCTCAAATAGTGATGGAGTAAAAAAAAAAAAAAAAAAAAAACGTCCGAGATCCGAGTTATTAAGTCTGTAAGGGTTTTTAACACCTAGTGCCCTAAACCAACTGGTTTGGGAGTCACTGGCCCAAAGCTCGTTACATGGATCGAAGATGCTGCAAAAATATATATATCTCTGAAGTCTGAGTAATTAAGTTCGTAGGGGTGTCTTAACACCTGGTGCCCTAAAGCCAACTGGTTTGGGAGCCACCGACCCAAAGCTCGCTACATAGACGGAAGGTATTGTATATAAATAAAAAATAGAGAAAAAAATCAAAGAAAAAAATCAGAAAAATCAGAAAATTATTCCATTGCTACAAAAGGTGTAAAATCTGATAGAACTTTAGGACAAAAATATTACTCTCTTATCAACTGCACTTATGACTGTTGTAGGCAAAAATGAGTTGATTAACATTTTGTTGGCTGTGTATATAAAGAATGGTAAAAATAATCGGAGAATTTACTTATTCGGTAATTTAGAAAGAAACAAAATAACTAGTAACTTTGAGTAGAATTTTCACCTGATTAGTCACTAACTTCTTTATTCTCTTTTCGCTTGTCTTTTTGCTTTTGTGTGCATTAGTTTTAACTAACTTTTTACTTTTGTAAAATGTTTGTGGGTATCATTGTTGTAAACCCTCACGAGACTATAACTCGTCCACTAGGGACACCTAGGTGTTTAAAGGCTTGTTGCATACGCTAAATGCAACCGTGATCCCTACGAAAGTGGCTTAGTTAAATTTTATTTTCATGTTATTTTACTTTCTGTTTTGCTCGAGGACTAGCAAAATGTTAGGTTTGGGGGTGTGATGAGTGGTATTTATACCACTATTTCTCACTCATTTAACTTAATGTTTTGTATTGTTTCTCGAGATTTATGAACGTTTTGATGTGTTTTGCTGTTATTTTACAGATAAATAAAGTTTGGACAGCACTGGAGGCAATTTGGGGCAAATCCGGACAAAAATGCGCCAACTGGGATATTTATGTCTTCTGCGCGTCGCGCCGCGAATAGCTTAGGCGTCGCGACGCCTAACATGAACCGGATCTGCTAAAGTGCGCCGTGGTCAACGGGTCAACAATTTGAAAAGTTTGACTTTGCTAACGTGCGCCGTGCCACGTGTCATCATCACAATGGACTTGCTAACGTGCGCCGGATGCCACGTGTCACCCATCCAACGGTGCCGACAATGACGTCAGCATGACGTCAGCAATGACATCATGAACAGTGCCACATCATCAGTCTGACGTAAGCAATGACGTCATGAATAGTGCCACGTCATCGGATAAGATCTGAGCCGTCGAATCACCAAGTGACATGTGTCACTGTAGCGCGCGGCGCGACGCGCAGCGAGCGTCGCGACGCTCGCACCCTATTGATGCCTATAAATTCAGTTCAAGATTTCAGAAATTGTTGTCCCATCCTCTCTCTTCAATTCCTTCTAAAGAGAAAGTTTCTCTCTCTAAACTCTTTAAGTTTTTACTTTTTTTAGTTTTGTAAATAATTTTTAATTACTTTTTGTAATAATAGTAATTTAGTTTTTACTTTTTACTTTCTTTTACAGTTTTTACTATTTTCTATTTACTTTTTACAGTTTTTACTATTCACCATGATGAGGTAATTTCCTTATGTTCGGGTGAAAGGTAATTTCTTTTACTATTACTATTTAGATTATCTCCCTTAAAAATAATATATTTACTATTTAAATCTGACTTAATCAGGATACCGCCAGATTGGTCGGTTGGTAATAAAACATATATTCCGCCTTTATGGCTGGTTATTTTGGTTCCGCCTTTATGGCTGTATTTGGTTCCGCCTTTATGGCTGGTTTTTTGGTTCCGCCTTTGGATGGTAATAATCACAAGTTTATATATTATTTTAATGGGAGATATCTAATAATTAGTAGTAGGAATAATTCCTTTTACCCTAACAATTTATTTTACTTTTCAGTATTTTTATTTATGTCTTTTATTTTTATGTTTTTATTAGTCCTAGTTATGTGTTAGTTTCTAGGGGTTGTGATGACTTTTAATATCACTAGTTTATAAGGGATTATTTTATAGTTTGGGTAATTTATAGGTTTACTTATTAAGTCTTAAGCTTAATGCTTCTTTTGTCTGATCACCAATAAGATTGATATGGTAAATCTAAAATGAACTAGACATAGGGATTTTAGGTTTCAGCCTTAGACTTAATAGCCCACGATCTTCCTTTGAGGATAGATAACCCTTTAATAGATTTCCTTCCTTACAGGATAGAAATATACCTGTCGGGCGGGGTGTTGGATAATATGACCCATAGCGTCACTATTTGCACAGATCATTGTGTTGTTGTAGCAAATTATCTATGTAAAAAGGAAATTGCACTCTCATCATTTGTGATTAGATCACCATAGATATATAAATGAAGAGAGGTCCCTATGATTAGTTCCTGGATTGAGATGATATGAGACAGTATCAGTCCACGAAGGATTAATCATTAAATATCCCTAGCCGTAGTATTATCGAGACTGGACATCGATAATGCGGAATAGGCTAGTATTGCACTTGTGTGCGTTGTGAGGGCACAACGACATAGTTCTCATATATATAAGTGTTGGATACTTATGCAAGTGCGATAGGAGGTCGTGTTTCACCGATGGTACGGGAAACAGCTTCGCTCTGGATAGACCCCTCGGAATCCCATTGGTATTATGAATATGTGTCTATGGGAGGCCGAAATCAAGTAGGTGTGTATAGTCTTAACCTGAGACTTACATCGCTAATGCTTACGACAATCGATATACTTTAGTTGAGGTCGTCTAGGACTGTAACTAGTTCTGTGTACGCCAATGCCGGGTATATTGAGAATCGTAGTGTATTGGATGTGATGTCAAGACGGAAGTATCACTCCAGTCATAGTGGAGATGATGTCACGCAGGATACGGTATTAGTGCTCTTAGAGATGCGCATCCAATCGTGATATTATGACCAGGTCATGAATATCCGATTATAGAGACTAGTTACCAGACATCCGATATGTGTTTCGGACGGGCAGACACTTATCCAGCCCCAGCCCTAGCACGTGATTATCCGATACTGGGCCGATATACACAATACATTAGTATACTACGCTTGATACAGATCTTAATATTCTTAAATGGATATGTCCGGAGAATTGGGTAGACTTGGTGCTTTGCTAGGAGTCGACCTTGTCTCGTAAATCGGTAGAACGTAGTACTTGGTACGTACGTGATTCGGATACTCCGACGACCGTATTTACTGCCAGATTATCGTATCTCATGGCGATAATCCACCGATGACGCATCTCGGTCCTCCGATAATCGATGATTCCCGAACTCTGAATAATCTGATTATAATATAGAGAGAGAAAATTAATCTAGGATTAATAACGGAGATATTTTATCCGGGATAAAATGTCGTCTAAAGAGAGAGAACGATTAATTTGGAATTGATCGATAAATTAATATATTCGATATATTAAACGAAATTAGATTTCGACGCGGAATTAAAATTAGATTTTAATTCGGGCAAACGAGTTAATTTAGAATTAATTCGTTAGCGACGTAAATAATAATTTCGCCAGGCGCAATTATTTATTTAAATTCGATTGAATTAACGTCGCGACGTAAGCTCGGTATTTCGGAAATATCGAACCCGAACGCGTGAGTGCACGTGGGCCCACTTTCATTTGGAAACGTGTGGGGCCCACATGACACATGTCATTCTAATGCTTTGCATGTAGATTGTGTACATTGCACTCAATGTCATTGCATGGAGTTTGAGTGTTTGACACTCTAAGCCATTGCATGTTTTGTGTCATAATTTTATTATTAATTTAATAAAAATTATGGCATAAATATAAATTGATTTTTGGTAAATCATTTTACTAAACACAAAACTTCTTCTCTCTCATTTTCTCTCTTCTTCTCTCACGCCCCAAATGAAAAAAATCTTCACTGGTTTTGGAACCAGAAATGGCGTGAACAAGGGAAGCCAAGAGTGGTTTTCTCATGGTGGAGAAATCAAGTGCTAGCACACTTGGTGTATTCACGCATGTTTTCATGTCTTGATTTGATCTTGGGACCTTAGAAATAACCAACAATGCATCAAGAGCTAATGTTGCAAGCATGAAAATTGTAGAGGGTTAAAATTTGGGTAAATGTGATTTGAGCATGATTTGAATAAATTGCTTGTTTGAGTATGCTTATAACATGTTTAAATTCATTTTGGTTGGACTAATTTGATAAAATGATTTGGAATTATTTTCCCCCCAATTTAGTCCTTGGCCGAATGTGTAATGATTTTTGGGATCTTGGATTTTTTGTTTTTTAATTCATTTGATGAGTTAGAATCGATTAGGTTAACGTTAATTTGAGTCGAATTGGATTGGATTTCGAATTGGACAAAAACCCCAAATCTTTGAGTTGGCCGAATGTGACTAATGCCCTAATGTCTTGGTAAATTTTGATTTTGATAATTGGATGTATTGGAAATCATTCGGGAATGTATTTAATGTCGATTGCGGATTATTGGATTAAAACCGAATTGGACATGAAATCCTCCTTGGCCGAGAGCATGAAAGCATGTAATGGGTTTGATTTTTCATTATGTGTGTTGGACATATGTAATAATGAATTAGTATGATTAATTGGACTAATTTAGTGTTTTGGAAATGTTGATTTAGTTGATTAATCATATAATGCACTTTTGGTAATTAAATTGTGAAATTGGATTTTGGATTTAATTAATTGGCCTAATTTTGGAAATTAGAATTTAAAGTTGTAATTGGGCCTATTGGGCTTGATTTATCAAGTTTGGTTTAGGCCAAGTGGATTGGATCCAATTGGGCCCAAAACCTTAACCATAAAGCCCAATTGCGACTAATGAACCTTTAATGTTCAATTGGGCCTAATGGGCCAAGATTGATTTATGGGCTTATGGGGTAAATCCCGGATTGGACTTTGGTTATCGGTTTGACCCGAGTTGACCAAAAGTCCACGCCTTAAGAATCAATCAAAAGCCCATTGGACTTAATTGAATTGACGTTGGACGTTAATCGGTCTTTGAGACGCGTTACGATTAAATTTGGAATTTAAATCGAAAAGGTTTATTAATAAAAGTGTAATATTTAATTTGGAATTGAATAGTGAATTAGTATTAAATACATGTTAAATTAGATTTAATGATGTAGTTTAATTTAATTCATGAATTCGTACTTTAAGTACTTATTCGCAAAAACGAGTTTGACTCGAACAAAATCAAATCGTTGTTTGAACATTGGATGATCACTTAATTATCAGATTAATTAATTTGATTAGATTGATTGATAGCATGCTTATGTGTGTGAATACGTGGTTGTGTTGAATGAATAATGTATATCGGATGGATATTAGTCGGGTGGGCAATTTTAGAAATTGTTGTAATAAATTCGATTTATTAAATTGGACCTGCGTGTCCAGCCTTATCACCTCTATTCTCTTTGTATTCTCTTCTCACCTATTCCCCTCTATGTATATGAGGTTTCTTTAGAAGTGTAGTGTAACGGGTAGAAGTAATACTAGTGCTAGCTTGAGTGAGAAAGGGAGAGATTTGATCTAGGATCAATGTGTTAAGTATCCATCCGCATATCATTATTATTTATTTTCATACTCGCTTTATTATGTATTTAGAATGCATGTTTAAGGGTGTATGATGATGAGACCTTAACAAAGATAATTAAATTGGTAGCCAATTTGCACGCGAAAAACCCTCATCAAATATCATGCGTTTTTTTCCTTCCATTGAGTGATTCTTACTCAAGATCCTAGATTGGCAGGGGTTGTTGGCCAAAGTCAAGCCCTTGTCCTTCAAAGATGTGTTTTAATCACGAGGCTTGTTTCCATATTGGTGTCTTGTCCAAGTTGTGGTTTGTTGGCCAAAGTCAAGACCACTTCTTGTCCAACGACATTGATTACGAAGCTTCCATGTCAATGGGTCCGCGCTTGACTGGGATCATTAGGTTTGTTGTGCCAAAGCCAAGGCCTAGTTGATTCAGAGGAAAAAGGTTAGGGTATATATATTGATATTAGGCATATATAAGATATATGTTTAGGACTTGGATGTCCACCTACTGGATCTAGGAGTTGGATTAGATCCAATTGATCTTAGAGATCTACCTAGTTAATTATCATACAATTTGTTGGCCAAAGTCAAGATTGTGTGATATTTAACGGGATCCTAGCCCACTAGGAAACACGGTTTCCCGAGTACTCGACAGAGGGTTAGAGGCTCGACGAAAAATAGTGGGAGGCAAGTATTGAATTTGCAACATTCGTTCGAATACTCGCTAAACGCGCTCATCTATATTTTACTCGTCATATTAATCAAAAGTATTAGTTGGACTAATATTTTATGTTGTTTTTAAAAATATATATATAGTTGTTGGACTATATACAAACTCATTCAATATATAGTTGATTTTATAATTGGATTATAGTAATCAATATAATTGAATTAAATGATAGTTGATTTTATAATTGGATTATAGTAATCAATATTAAAATTATAGTTGATTAATAATTGGATTATTGTAATCATTATAATAAATAGTACCTTATTAAATTGATTAAATAGTTGGACTATTGAAATCAAGAAAGAATTGAAGGTTGAATATTTAAAATATAAATCCTTGGATTAAATGTTTTAAATGATTTAATTTTCATTGGGAATTAATAATAGGTTAATTTATTTGATAAAATAACTTATTATGACTAAGCCCATAATTAAGCAAATAGTAGAGCATAAAGTCTTTGGAAGATTTATGTGATGATGACTTTAGTGCTTAATTAATACTTACAATAAATCTATCTTTAGATTTAAAGTATTAAAATTGCAATTAATAATTCTTGGAGAATTAATTGACTATTCTAGTGGAGAAAAGTCAAAGTTTGCAATTGGGCATGTAGCACAAGGTGCACATCATTTCGATATTCTAAAACCCAAGGCTTGGCCAAAGGTTTGTGAAATATTGAAAAGGTAATTGACATATCCCAAAGTGACTACCATTTGGATATGGAAGACACGAAGGAATTAAAGATAGGGAGAGGCTCTAACTTTAAAAATATTTGTCAAAGTTATGTTTACTACTAGTATTAAAATTGGATTTTAAATACTTAGTGTGGTACATAATACATATATGTATTGACGTTCAGAATCCGCTGTGAGCTGGATACTGGCTTCAAGCCGAGATTTCTCTGCGAATTGGAAACGGGACGAAAGTCGCTGTTTCGACCGTAGATACCTAAGTTTAGGAACTACCCTTTGGGTATGTACTTAAATTAGGAAATGTTATAATGTAACTAGTTTGACTAGAGACATTATCTCTATATCAGTGTTTAATCCGATGCGGATAAAACCTTTATATTCTAGAACACTAAAGTGTTTCATTATATAAAGATGATACTGAGATAAATACATTAGATGTAAATAACATAATTTATATTTTGAATATAAATAAAATCTCAAACATATAAATGACAAATAAATAGCTCAAATTGATTTGATCAATAGAGACTTATTTGTGGCATTGTTGTCTAGGACACAATTAAACAAGACTCGTATATCCACACTTTTGAAGAGTGGGTACTAGGACTGATTTGACTATTCAAATAAGGTCTACGAATCTAGTTTATTAGGTTAAAAACCTAAAATACTATTTACTTGGTAATAGTAAAAGGGCCACCGATCTGTTAGCCCTATTCATGGTGAAGTAAGTGGGCCCATATCTAGCTAGGCTAGATGTGAACATGAATATTTCGTGACCTTAACGGATGTAGCATCACGTTGTGGTTATGTGTTTCTTTTGAAGAACACAGATCGGAAACTTTAGAGTTTCGACACGAAGTAGACAAACAGATCGGCTATAGTGTTATTCCGCCACGGTAAGACCGAAATGGAAAATACTTAAGCAGTAAGTTTCATATATAAATGAAAGAGTACGGTGTTCTTTCATGTGAGGACTCCTCCCGAGACACGTCAGTTAGACGGTGTGTCTGAACTAAAACCGAATTTTGTTGGACATGATAAGGTTTATCACGAGTCGCTCTGAGCTACTATTTCCTTCAACAGGATATGTATTAACAGTGCAAAACTTATTTAGAATAAGGTTCCATATAAATCTGTTTGACAGATATCATATAGGATATGAACAGGAAAGAAACGAGGTTTCTCATTCCTGATAATTTGGGTATGCCAGGCATAAAGTTTGGATGATACCAACTAAGAACCCAAATTGGATTAGTGCCAATATAGGTTATCCTAAGGGAAACCATAAGTATAGTACTTATAAATCCCACATGAGAACAATGTGATTGTTGCTCACCATGCGGTTTTCCTGAGAGGAATACCGATATGCAGTGGTCAGTGGGAGGATAGTGATACTCAATGAAAATCGGAGTAATACTATTCAAGCACGAAGTCCTTAATGGAACACAAACAATTCATCTTATATGAATCTGTACCATTAATCTTATGAAGGTATATCCACCGACTACGTTTTGAGGAAGTGATACGAGGTATCGACTCCCTGTTATGGCAAAGTGCCATGAGTCCGAAATGGATTCCATGTATAACAACGACTATTTTGGATACTAGTTGTTGTACCACAAGGCATTGTGCCTATTGGTACATTATACGTCTTCAAGGAAGACATACATGGATGACAACATACCAACTTACAAAGCGAGGCTTTTGACGGAAAGGTATCGTTATCAACATTGTGTTAATAACGGTTCAACCTTTTACCTGTTGCCATGGTAAGTCCATTTTGAAGATGCTTGTTGATAACTGTATATTTCATTTATGAAATATGTCAGTTACAAATCAAAATCGCTTTCCTGAAAAGGAAACCTTTTGGAGGATGTTTACAACATCCTGACGATTTTGAATTAACCGACAAACAAGGTTTGCGGGTTATTCGATCCATGTTTAGATTGAAGCAAGCATAAGGTTCTTGGAACTGACGTTTTGAAATAATCATAATGGTTTATGATTTAACTCAAAACGAAATAATTCTTGTGTATATAAGGAGGATAGTGGGAGAGCGCACTGACAGTGAAATTCCCATAAAGCAATTGGTGAAAGCTTGGCTTTCATAGATATTCTTTCAATAGAAATTCTCCGTAGAATTCTGGGGAGTAACAACCTTTATTCAGGGAATAAAGATCTACTGGGATAGATTTGGAGTTGTTAACACTCTCTGGGAAATTGTACATTTAAAATGTACTTGTATTGGTGTCTCATACGCTTCGAGCATATGGAGTCACAATCAGGTCAATCCAAGTGATAGTCACTGGATTGAAGTTTAAGAACATCTGTTAGTATCTGAGAGAACTAAAGATGTTGTCTTAAACTATGGAGAAGGAGAACTTGAAGTGACTGGGATCACTCTACTGCAAGTTTCCAAACATTAAATACTACGGTACTATAAAGTTTGAATAACGGGACAGTGAGCTGGAAATCTTCCTAGCAAGATAACTGTTGCCGAATAAACAAATGCGGATTATTGCTGCAGCTGAGGCAGCAATAGAAGCCATTTGGGTCGAAAATAAATCTAATTAGATTAGATATAGTTCTGTTAGCAGCTGAGCTAGGCGTCAGCACAAGCTAAGAATTAAAGGTCTCATCGACGATCCAGATATATACTTCTATATCATCTGATTCGTTCGGATCATACATCGTGGCGATGTGATGATCGTGTAAATCGCGTCAGACGATAATTAAGCAAATCCGCTGACGAAAACCTTTCCTCAGCAATTTGAGCGAACCTTACATAGTTCGGGTGTTAGACACTCGAGTGACTGGCTATGTGCCAAGTGGGAGATTGTTGGATAATATGACCCATAGCGTCACTATTTGCACAGATCATTGTGTTGTTGTAGCAAATTAACTATGTAATAAGGAAATTGCACTCTCATCATTTGTGATTAGATCACCATAGATATATAAATGAAGAGAGGTCCCTATGATTAGTTCCTGGATTGAGATGATATGAGACAGTATCAGTCCACGAAGGATTAATCATTAAATATCCCTAGCCGTAGTATTATCGAGACTGGACATCGATAATGCGGAATAGGCTAGTATTGCACTTGTGTGCGTTGTGAGGGCACAACGGCATAGTTCTCATATATATAAGTGTTGGATACTTATGCAAGTGCGATAGGAGGTCGTGTTTCACCGATGGTACGGGAAACAGCTTCGCTCTGGATAGACCCCTCGGAATCCCATTGGTATTATGAATATGTGTCTATGGGAGGCCGAAATCAAGGTAGGTGTGTATAGTCTTAACCTGAGACTTACATCGCTAATGCTTACGACAATCGATATACTTTAGTTGAGGTCGTCTAGGACTGTAACTAGTTCTGTGTACGCCAATGCCGGGTATATTGAGAATCGTAGTGTATTGGATGTGATGTCAAGACGGAAGTATCACTCCAGTCATAGTGGAGATGATGTCACGCAGGATACGGTATTAGTGCTCTTAGAGATGCGCATCCAATCGTGATATTATGACCAGGTCATGAATATCCGATTATAGAGACTAGTTACCAGACATCCGATATGTGTTTCGGACGGGGCAGACACTTATCCAGCCCCAGCCCTAGCACGTGATTATCCGATACTGGGCCGATATGCACAATACATTAGTATACTACGCTTGATACAGATCTTAATATTCTTAAATGGATATGTCCGGAGAATTGGGTAGACTTGGTGCTTTGCTAGGAGTCGACCTTGTCTCGTAAATCGGTAGAACGTAGTACTTGGTACGTACGTGATTCGGATACTCCGACGACCGTATTTACTGCCAGATTATCCGGGGATCTCATGGGTCGCTTCCCGATAATCCACCGATGACGCACAACTCGCACTCTTGAATAATCTGGGATTATAATAGAAGAGAGAGAAAATTAATCTAGGATTAATAACGGAGATATTTTATCCGGGATAAAATGTCGTCTAAAGAGAGAGAACGATTAATTGGAATTAATCGATAATTAATATATTCGATATATTAAACGAAATTAGATTTCGACGCGGAATTAAAATTAGATTTTAATTCGGGCAAACGAGTTAATTTAGAATTAATTCGTTAGCGACGTAAATAATAATTTCGCCAGGCGCAATTATTTATTTAAATTCGATTGAATTAACGTCGCGACGTAAGCTCGGTATTTCGGAAATATCGAACCCGAACGCGTGAGTGCACGTGGGCCCACTTTCATTTGGAAACGTGTGGGGCCCACATGACACATGTCATTCTAATGCTTTGCATGTAGATTGTGTACATTGCACTCAATGTCATTGCATGGAGTTTGAGTGTTTGACACTCTAAGCCATTGCATGTTTTGTGTCATAATTTTATTATTAATTTAATAAAAATTATGGCATAAATATAAATTGATTTTTGGTAAATCATTTTAACTTAAACACAAAACTTCTTCTCTCTCATTTTCTCTCTTCTCTCTCACGCCCAATGAAAAAAATCTTCACTTGGTTTGGAACCAGAAATGGCGTGAACAAAGGAAGCCAAGAGTGGTTTCTCATGGTGAGAAATCAAGTGCTAGCACACTTTCAAGTCTTGCGAAGGTGGTAGGGAGGTTCGACCATGAGGCGGGACTCATCCGATGGAGTTTGGAGCTTCGTTTTGAGACCCGAAACTGCCAAGACAGTGAGCATGGACTGCTGCAGTGGCTTACAAAGGCAGTGCGTTTTGGGCATGATTCATCTTCAAATCGACATAACCGATCAATGTAAGTATTCCGCTATCTTCGTTGGTGTATTCACGCATGTTTTCATGTCTTGATTTGATCTTGGGACCTTAGAATACCAACAGGGGGTAGCCATAATTGGACACTCATAGACTTAATGATCCAGGTAATGTTGTTGACATAGGAATATGGTTCAATTGGGTTATACTTGGTATTTGTAGTTTTGGACATGTCAGAATAGGCTTTTTACATTTTAGTGTTCCAGTCCACCCCGGTTTTAAACTGATTTATATTACACACTTAAAATATTCACTTCATCTTTTATATGATATTAAAAAGAATTTCACAACCTTAAAAACTTTGGTGTCTGTTATTTTTCCTTAGTATTTTTCTTTTATCTTTTATATTTATTTATTTAGCAAATCTTCAATCAACCAATCAATTCAAGCAATCAATTCCATTCTCTTCTCCTTTTGAATTAGATATTTGTAATTAAATAGATTCAATAATTAATAACAACAGTTAGGAATTAGTTCCTCGTGGGATCAATATTTTTATACTACATGAACGATACGTGCGCTTGCGTATACGTGTGTGTTTACGCCGTTCATCCATCGCCTCACTGTATCCCCACCTATTGGACCTAGGGTACGGAAAGTGACTACCATATGTTCATATGTATGATTTGATAGTGTCATGAATTGTGCTAACCCGAGAATCTCACATGATTCTTTCGATGTGGCCACAGTCTCAAGCACTGATCACACATATCAACCCGTGAACTGGAATACTATTCTTATAAGAAAATATTATCCGAGAGAGTGGCGATTCTCTGTTGTATCTTTACAAACTTCATGTGTTTCAACAAATGACCCAATCATACCCTTATGACCGGATCTTTTGAACCGGGAAAGGAGAAAGTCAAAGTTATTTGATCAACACATAAGATTGTAAAGACCTCAATTCTAAGGACTTGTCATATAATCGATACATGAAAGTTCTCACATACACATGGGATAAACACTCCATATGAAAACTTCCGGCGGTCAGTTCGATGGACACAAGCAACTCATGCATCCATGTGATACACCAAGCGGACGGATCTCCGCTAGTAGCCTATGAGATCGGCTACCCCACTTGAGGGTGGATCATATCATCATATTAGTCTCTCCGTTTTGTGAACTCCCAGATTATTCACAAAATATGACTAGGAATATTTAAGAGTAATGATTCTCATAAAGCGTGGAAGCCATCATCTTATTACTCCAAGGGCTTTATTACAGTGTTGATGATTCATATAAGTTATGTAAGACACGTATAATAAAGATTGTCATTTTATTAATTAATGAAAATATTACAAATACATGTACATATAGCCCATCCACAAGTTTGGTATAGGGCATATCCCTAACAATCTCCCACTTCCACTATAGCCAACTAGTATGAATCTGGACACCATACTCTCGGGTGTGCCTATCATGCTTTTGTTGAGTCAGCCCTTTAGTCAGAGAATCTGCAAGATTATCTTATGTGGGTATTTTCTCTATAATAACTTCTTTTCTCTCAACAATCTCCCTGATGAGATGAAATCGCATGAGTACATGCTTGGATTTCTGTTGGGACCTTGGTTCCTTTGATTGAGCAATGGCGTCCGTGTTGTCACAGTACATCATGACCCCATTCCTTATCGCGAGAATCACTTCTAGCTCTGTGATGAACTTCTTTATCTAGACTGCTTCTTTAGTAGCCTCAGATGCTGCAATATACTCGGCTTCAGTGGTGGAGTCTGCTGTAGTTGACTACTTTGAGCTTTTCCAACTGACAGCACAGCCATTCAAAGTAATAGATATCCTGTTTGTGATCTGCTGTCATCCCTATCGGTCTGAAAGCTCGCATCACAGTAACCAATGACTTTCATCTCAGAACAATCTCCGTATATCAAAAACACATCCTTAGTTCTTCTCAGATATTTGAGGATTGTCTTGACAGCTGCCCAATGTTGCTTACCAGGATTTGTCTGATACTTGCTCGTTATGCTAATAGCATAAGAGATATCAGGTCTTGTAAATAGCATGGCGTACATGATCGATCCTATTGTTGAAGCATAAGGGATCCTACTTATACGCTCTCTATCTGAAGGAGTATGTGGACATTTCTCCTTAGATAATTTGATTCCATGACAAGTAGGTAAATTACCGCTTTTGGAATCTTCCATTTTATATCTTTTCAAAACTTTATCTATGTACATAGATTGAGAAAGTCCTAACAACCTCTTAGATCTATTACGGTAGATCTTAATACCGAGGATGTAGGCTGCTTCTCCCAAATCTTTCATGGAGAAATTCTGAGATAATCATTGCTTGGTGGCTTGCATCATGGGAATATCATTCCCGATGATTAAGAAGTCATCGACATATAATACAAGAAATACAACAGCACTCCCACTACTTTTCCTGTAAACACAAGGCTCGTCTATATTTTTGATGAAGTCAAATTCTTTATTTGTCTCATCAAATCGTATATTCCAACTTCTTGAGGCTTGCTTGACTCTATAAATGGATCGTTTAAGCTTGCATACTTTATTATGATCATCCTTAGATGCAAACCCCTCAGGTTGTGTCATATAGACTTCCTCTACGAGGTTCCCTTTAAGGAAAGCTATTTTGACATCCATCTGCCAAATCTCATAATCAAAGTGTGCAGCTAGTGCTAGTAAAATTCGAATGGACTTTATCATTGCAACAGGCGAGAAGGTTTCGTCATAGTCAATTCATTGGATTTGTCTATAACCTTTCGCCACCAACCTAGCCTTATAGGTTTGGATGTTGCCTTCTACATCAGTTTTACGCTTGTAAATCCACTTGCAGCCTATGGGTTTTATCCCTTCAGGTGCATCTACCAAGTCTCATACTTGATTCTGATACATAGAGTCTATTTCGGATTTCATGGCCTCAAGCCACTTGACTGAATCAATGTCACGTATTGCTTCGTCATAACTGATGGGATCGTCATTATCAATGACCTGATCATGTTCCTCATCAATATGGAAACCATATCTTTCAGGCTCATATCGTTCCCTACCAGACCTTTTAAGTTCATAACCTTGTGGTTGTTTCTTTGATGCCCTTTTGAGGGGCCTGGGTTTAGTTCTATGTTAGTTTGTTCTTCTCGTACCTCATCGAGGTCAAGTCTACTCCCACTATATTTCTTGAGAATGAATTCATTCTCTAGAAATTTAGCATTTCGTGAGACAAATGTTCTTTGTTCATTTGGGACGGAGAACACGTATCCTCTTGAGTTCAAGGCATATCCTACAAACTTACATTTAACTGCTCTATCATCCAATTTGTTAGTTTGTGTGAGATTGACATATGCGTCACATCCCAAAACTCTTAGATAACTAAGACTGTGACGTTTCCCAGACCATAACTCATATGGTGTTTGACTAACAGTTTTAGAAGGAACTTGGTTTAGTAGTAGTGTTGCAGTTTTTAAAGCAAGACCCCAAAATGAAAGAGGTAGATTAGTGTCTGGCATCATTGATCGGACCATATCTAATAATGTCCGATTTCTCCTTTCGGAGACCCCATTATGTTGTGGAGTTCCCGGAGGAGTCCACTGGGAACAATATCATTTTAAGTAATCTTGAAATTCGTTGCTTAAGTATTCACCACCTCAGTCAGAACTTAGTGACTTAATACTTTTATTAAGCTGGTTTTCTACTTCAGCCTTGAAGTCTTTGAATTTCTCAAAGGCTTCAAATTTGTACCGCATAAGGTACACATGCCCATATCGCGAATGATCATCGATAAAGGAAATGAAGTAGGAGAATCCACCTCTAGCGGTGACTGACATTAGTCCGCATACATCAGAGTTTATGAGTTCTAATGTCTCCACTGCACGCTATCATTTACCTTTGAAGGGTAATTTGGTCATTTTACCAAGTAAACAAGACTCACAAGTTCCATAAGGTTTATATTTGAAAGGTTTGAAATACCCATCCTTATGTAGCTTAGTTAATCTTGTTTCATTGATATGACCTAAACGACTGTGCCATAGAAGTGATTCATTGAGATTATTCGAGTTAACGTTGTATATATTAGAGGTTGAATATCTTTGTTAGTTTGTAAGACATAGATACCATTATTCAAAACACCATCTCCATATTTTATTTCATTGAAATAAATAGTGTTGGTTTCTATAATATGTCCCAAACAAAGATTAAGCATGTGAAATACTATAAAGAATATATATTTAAACATGAAGTATGGCGGAATCATACTACAATGCCTTGTGATGAAGAAGATGATCAAATGGTAGAAGCTCCAAGT
>SKCR01031389.1:0-16345 GCA_019454045.1 Zanthoxylum bungeanum | reverse complement strand
CGGGTCTGAGTCTTGTTGCCATCTCTAGGTATCATCTATTACAATTTATCAAAACTAAAGGCAACTAGTTTGGTAAATTAATGGTTGTTATTAATGGTTGTTTGGTAAATTAGATGGTTGTTTGGTGCAACCATATTTGACAATTGGGTAGCAAACTTACCTATAAATAGCTTCATTTGAGAAAACTTTATGCATCCCAAAATTTAAGAGCTTCATTCATTATAGTGAAAGAAAAGTTTGAGTGAGTGTATTTTGTAAAAAGTTTTCAGAGTGATTTAAGAGAATTGGGTATATTGGGGTTTTAAGTTGAGAGATAAATACTTCAATATTTGTATTATGTCATTTCATTAGTGAAATATTATCCTTCTGTAATCGCCCGTGGACGTAAGTTAAAAATCGAACCACATATATCGTTGTGTCTTGTCTCATTTTATTCTCAATTTAATTTTAGTTGCAACCATACTTCACATAATTCCTAACTGAAAAAGATTGTTATTTGATCTATTATTTAACTGAAAAGTGTCATATGTAACATTTTAGTAATCTTATTTTAATATGTTAAAATAAACAAATTAAGGATAAATTAAATACTCTTATCTAATAATTTTTATTTTACTTTTAAATTTTATTATCTTTTCCCCCCAAAATTAAGATAAGTTGTATAATAAAAATTATATCATGTATCACATCACCCATGTAACAATCCAATAATATCTTATCATATTTACTAAAATATAATAAAAAAAATTTAAATAAATGATATTTATATATAAGGAAAATACATATTACAATTTTATAAGAATTCTATTATAACAAGAAAATATATTAAAGTATTCTATTAAAATAAAAATTATATTATTAAATTATTTACAATTAACCTAATCTCTACAATTATTTTTTTATTATTAAATTATAAATTAAATAATAAATTATTAACATAAGAAACGTATTACAATATAAAAATATTATCTACTATTAAAGTAAGAAACTTATTAATTTAATTAATTAATTAATTAATTTTTAATTTTTTTATTATTGAATTATAAAATTAAATAAAGAAACCTATTATAATAAGAAAAAATATTATAATCTCTCATTAAAATTAAAAAATATATGTGGCACATAATCTATACAATTAATTTTTTATTATTAAATTATAAAATTAAAATATCTTTATAATTATTTTTTTATTAAATAAAAATACATATTATAATTTTATAAGAACTGTATTATAATAAGAAAACATATTATATTATCCTATTACTATTAAAAAAATATTATTAAAATATTAAATTAAATTAATAAATCTATTAAATAAGAAACTAATTATAACAATAAATTATTTTATATTATCCGATTAATTTTTGAATAATATCACGAATTATTTGACAAAGAATATTTTTGAATAATATCACAAATTATTTGACATAGAATATATATATATATATTCTCATCATGTCACATGACACTTAATATCTACAATAAATTTTTTATTACCTATTACAATAAGAAGATAAATTATAATTTTATATTAAAATAAAAAATATATGTGACACCTAATTTCTACAATTAATATTTTTAATTATTAAATTATAAAATAAAATTAAAAAATCTATTACAATATAAAAATATATCTCTTATTAAAATAAGAATCTTAAATAGTAGTCGCCCACAAAACCTATCCAATTTTTTGGATTTCATGTCTATTATTATTTGTTATTTTATTTTGAATTATTTCTATACGTTTTTTTTTTATTTCATAAATTTTTTTTTATTTATTGTGCTTCCGGATGTAGATTCTGACTTTCAGCTCTTATACAGTGAATTAGAAATATTATTTGAGAACTGAGAGATAAACGAATGAGACATAAATATTACATGTAAGTAAATCAATTGTCTCATTTAAACTATAAAACCGATAAGATCGGAAATATTTACGATATCATTACCTAAAATATATGCTCATCCCATACAAATACGAGTAATGTGCTAATTTATTTAAATAATTAATGATACAACCTCACTGTAGATGCCACAGGCCCACAACGCTCGGGCAACTAAAAACAAATGCGCTTTTATAATAACCAAATATTATTTTTATTTTACATTATCCGTAACTTTTAAGTCACGTCATTAAATACTAAATAAAATATTAATCAATTAAATAATAATAATAATAACTGCCCCAATGACGTAGGTTAGTAAAAATAAGTGTAGAATAAAGTATCTAAATTCGAGCTGGGGTTGAAAATATATTTAGTTTTACCCATTTTTTTTTTACTTTTTAAAAAATAAAAAAAAAAAAAACTCAATTATTTAAAAAAAAAAAAAAAAAAAGGCAGAAATAGAGAATTGGCCGTTTTAAATGTGGGGGTATTCAATAATAACTCATGATGGCCCTTCCAAAAAAAAAAAAAACAGCCAGCATCTCTCTATTATGCTCTGTTTTTGCTTCTATTATAGACAGAATCTTAGAAATTAATGGCCGCTTTCCTTATGAAAGCTTATTTCAACTCAATCCTGCAAATTTTTTAATTGGTGGGGGGGCTTGTTTCAGCATAAAAGGTCAAAGTTAAAAAAATAAAAAAAGAAAGATCAACAAATGCATAATCATAATAATAATAATAATAATAAACCTTGAGCCCCTTAAAAGCTGAAGATGCCATCATGCTTATGGCAGCAAAGTCTATGCTGCTGCTTTCAATTCATATGCCATTACAAAGTACTGTTTTGTTCATTGTCTCTGTGTACCAATTTATCAATTTTGCTTTAAAATTAATCTTTGTTATGTATTATAATTTAAAATTAAAAAAAAAATAAAACTGTATTATATATATTATATAATATAATATATAGAGATTCACACGGATTAGATTTGGAAATTTTAAAATTATTTTCGAACCACTTGTTATTTATAAGAAGTCTCAATTCTTTCTGTATGTCATATTTATTGGAATTTTTTTATTTAGAAGATAATAGAAGAGTATTAGGGATGACAAAATCCGACCATGGTATGATATTTTTCCTCAAAGGCTCAGCAAAATGAACATTTCAAAATATATGATTTTTTTTTCCATTTATCCTTCCCTCAAAGTCTCAAAATACTTCATATACTATGTGATGTAAAATGAAGTATGATGGGGTATTTAAGTAAATTCACTTTCGGAGGAAATAGATCAAAACCAAAACCAAGACCTACAAATTTTTATTTTTTAAGAGCCCGACAAGAAAATCGTTTTCTTTTTTTCTTCACATATACATCAAATCTGATTAGAAACATGCAGCTGCTTCTCCTTTCTCTTATTTATCAGAGCCTCACACTAAAAGAAGAAAAAGTTCTTACACTCCTCACATTCCGTACGAACCTTCTCCTCCTGGCTCTTTAAGCTAAAAAAGTTTTATATTATTTATTTTCCTCCTGCAGTCATAAGGGCTAAGGCAAAGCCTGCCTTGAGACATAGAAGCCAAAGCTGCCCTGCAAAAACCTAAAAGGTTCCACTTCGTAGCCAGCCTGAACTTTTTGTACTGTAGTGTTTATTTGGCAGGTCGGGTTACATCTGGTCATGATAAAATTTTAATCTAAAATTTAAAAGATAAAAGAAGATATTTATTGTAGGTCGGATCGAGGTGTTAAGAGATATGGATTTATTTGATATAAATTAAATATCTAAGGTTAAATTTAAAAATAATAAATAGTATTATAGGTAATTGTTATGATGTTAAATTATAAGAATGGATTCATAAATATACATAATATCTTATTAGGTTAGTTCATCATATGATTTTAATATCCCCACTCGCGGCCCGATGAATGCGGGTCAAATTTTCCTGATCAGAAATTAAATTTCATATTTTTCAAACGTGAGTGACCCGGGTTATTTGTATATATAAATATGAAAATGTATTTAGGGCATTAAATAATTTATCCAAACAAAGCATAGTTTTAAATTATAATAAAGAACTGTATCAATGACTTGGCTTTCATGGAAAGTTGTTAATTTCCATTATTATAGAAATAAATTATTTCCAGGTTTATATTAAGGTATATATCTTATGTCTCATATGATGCCAATGGGATAATGTTGAATTATAATAATAGCAGCTATGCATGCAGTTCATATAACTGTTAATGACAATATTATTCCAAGGAAAAGAAACCGTCCAAATCTAATGATAAATTTGGGAATACATATAGAATCATAGATTATGAGAATATTCATCAATTTGCCTTGTTGTCCAACTGATACGAATTATAAAATATATATATATATATATATATATATATATATATATATATATATATATATATATATATATATAAACAAAAAAAAAAAAAACATAGACCTCGAAGTAGGGATGGAAAAATTCAAACCTGGACCAGGGTCCGGCTGGATGCGGATTCAGGTCAGGAACTGATTTTCACTTCCCGGGTCCGAATCCAGAAAAATTATTCGGACTCGGTATACCCGGGCGGGTCCAGGTATATCCGAATTCGGATCCGAGATCCGTATAAAAAAATTAATTTATCAATTAACATCATGAAACATCATAAATTATCACAAATTGAAATTAACTAAAATATATAAAAATTTAAATTCATTAAAATATAATTAAAATTAATCAGATCCATATAAAAATTATCAATTAATTTCATAAAATATCCTAAAATTACATTTATTTTCTTATTTTTATTTAAAATTAACCGGATCCGAAATTATGTGAACCCGAGTGTTTCGGGGTCTTCCAGATCTGGACCGAATCCAGATAGTTCTACCATTCCTACCTCAAAGGTTTGTTTTAATCAACAATTAGATCTCATTGTTTCATAGGAAATAGAGCTTTAGATGGAGAATTCTAATCATGATTAATCGGGATTATTTTTTGTTATGAATAAAAATAAGATAGGATTCGAAATGAATTTTTATCTCAAATTCATAATTTTTTCTTTAAAAATCTCGATTTCCGAACTGTTCGATTTAAGATTTTAGATGATTTTAAATTCCAATTCAAAAACGAATATTACATTTGGAACATGATCATGATTAATAAATCACGACTCATCCCGACTGATTATCATTTCCATTGTTAGACGTCTTAAAAATGGATATTTAAACCCTTTCTAATTAGTAAATCTATCTAGCAACAAAATTACCCCCATCTAAGTGAATGAAGTTCAAACCTCAGCATATTATTTTCACACAATTTTTCTTCTATTTTTTGAAACAATGAAAGTTGTTAACTATCCATTGGGACAACTTGTAGAGCCTAAATGTCCTTAAAAAAAAAAGAGAGAGAGACCCATTTCAAAATTCCATCCGATCATCTCCACTCATAAGAGCTAGGATTTTATTTTAGGGTTAATTCTAAGACCAAAAGGATGTTTTCAAAAAGAGTAAATGAGGCTAAAATGCGCATTAATGTCTCATTAAAAATAAAATAAAATAAAAAAACAAAACAACAAGCTTTGTGATGGCCACGTTCATATTTTAAAAAATTACAAGAATTTAAAGATCAAATAGGGCCCCGACAACAAGGACGGAGACAGCCGCCTATTAAGTAAAATCACCCAACAACTCTCTGATAAAAAAGCATGTGCTTCCTATATATATACCAACCATTTATTTTAAAATAAATTTCGTTAATTATTGAAAAAAAAAATGTTAATGTTCTTTAATTTCATTCAAAGTACTGTTTAGTCTGTTAGTATCATTAATGAAACAATTATTTGTGTCTCCTATTTTTGCAGTTAATGCGAATAATAAAAACGGTACATGTAATATCATAATTATTTGAACTTTAATTCAAGTCCCATTAATAATAACAGAATATATCATTACTTTTTGGTCGGAAAATATTGATTCATCAATTCAGGTTGTTCTTTTTTGGATTCGTGGTTATATTATATAGAGGTATCTTAACTTTTTTTTATTTTATTTTAATAATAATTGATGTGAAATTAATTTAGTGATATTATTTCATGTCAAGGAATCAGGAATTAATAACTATCAGCCATGGGCTGAATGAGTAGAGATGATTTTTTTTTTAATTGAAGTTTTAGTCTCTAAAATTGTCTATCTATAGTCTTTTTTTTTTTTTTTTTTTTTTTTTTTTTTTTTTTATTGTCTATCTATAGCTCATGTAATTTTAAAAAAATTTTGAATAATCATAGTCATTATTTCTATAGTTGTTGGATTTAATTTTTCTAATACTTTTTTTATAAAGAGGTGTCCGGTCAGCTTACGCGTATCTCGACTAATTCCCGGGGCCTGTACTTCGTGCTCTCAGAAGTTTCCCAGCACATATCAAGGTAAGTCGTTGATTTTTTACACAATGGGACATGATCCCAAGAAAATACATCTAGTGAGATTCGAACCTTAAATCTAAGAAAAGACAAACTACTCAAACACAAAATATTTACCACTGAGACAACCATTCAATATAACTAAAAACTCTAATTCTAACACGTCAGATAAGCACATTAATTTGAATAATGGAGAATAGTACAATATATATTGTTAAAAGGAGCAAATGGTTAATTCTTTAAGAATTATGATGCATTACTAAGTTTATGTTTATCACATTAGATAAATTCAAACACATGATTCATATGTAACACAAATCTAATTAATAATGAATCCTTATGGGTATTTTCTTTTTGGAAATATTAGAAACTAACATGTCAAACCAGCCGATCCAGACTTATGCAAAGTCGGTAAACCTCTCAACTAACTCAGACTCTTACAAAAAGATAATACAAATTACAAAACACTTATGGCTAAAATCCTAAAGGGTGAACAAATACATTTACAATTTTTTTCAGATTATGACAAAAATAACCCTAGAGAATTAAAATAATAATATAATAATGGGACCTACCTTACTCGTGTAGTGACCTCTATAAATAGCAAAGCAAATGTCCCAATCTTTACTACTCACAACAACAAACACACAGCATATCGTCTATCTCTCTCTCGGTATTAAATTAGTTCAATAACTTCCCAAAAACACTTTCACAAATTCTTACAACAACAATGCAATACCAGACAGAGTCGTGGGGTTCTTACATTCCGACGAGAAGCAGCACGGCGAACGGAGGGGACCCACTGGAACTCATAGAGAGGCTGGCATCGGAAAACGCCGTGGTGATATTCAGCATGAGCAGTTGCTGCATGTGCCACGCCGTGAAGCGACTGTTCTGCGGCATGGGGGTGAACCCAACTGTGTACGAGCTCGATCACGAGGAACCCAGCAGAGCCAGAGAAATGGAAACGGCTCTTATGCGGCTCCTCGGTAGCTCCTCTGCTGTCCCTGTCGTCTTCATTGGTGGTAAGCTCGTTGGTTCCATGGACAGAGTCATGGCTTCTCATATCAATGGCTCCCTCGTCCCTCTTCTCAAAGATGCCGGCGCCCTTTGGCTCTAGCCTAGCTCGCTACCTACCTACCTCGTCATGTGTTATTTCTGAGGAAGTGGAGTCTGTTGTGTCTTTGAATCTACTCCATTTTGGCTACAAATTTAATGTGTTAGCTTCTGCTTTCTTAGTTTGTTTGTTTGTTTTTTTTTTTTTTTTGCTTTTTTTTTTGTTAATGTAATTTTGCTCCCTCCTCTGTATTATTACTATTATAGATAGAAATCAAAAGCTGGTTTATGTTTTACCTTCTTTATTTATTTTTACTGCAAAACCGCTTGGATTCATAGTTGATTTTATGTTTTACCTTCTTTATTTATTTTTACTGCAAACCCGCTTGGATTCGTAGTTGATCTAAATTTTGTGTTGAGTTTTTTATTTTAATAAATTATGATCGATAATTATTAGATAATAATTTAAATATAATTAAATTTTAACCATGTATAGTTATTAAAACAAATATGACATGAGAATGACAAGAAATTATTAAAAATTTAACGCATCTCAATTCAACATGATCCAAATTCTTTAACCCCACAAGATTAATGTTTTCTAAGGTTTTATTACAAAATATAAATGATACTCACTTAAAAGTGATTTGTTATATAACTATTGGATTTTTTTAGTGCAACTTACTTGTATATCTTAATCTTAATTTATTGCATGAGGATTACGATTTATGGGCTTAAAAATAATTTTTGTTTCCTTCATGATTCTGTTTCTATATCAGAATCCTCATTTCATAGGTAGCTCACCTTTGGAGCTTTCAAAAGACAAAAGGAGGCGGGGGGAGGAATGGAACATTCTTATTTATGGTGATAAAATTGAAAAAAAAAATGTCCCTTAATTTCTAGATCTATCTATTAATACTAGCATCTTAGTTGAAAAGTTTGATGTAATATCATCATTGATTCAGTTCCTTAATTTAATGTTAATTGAATTAATACCTTATCTATTATTAGGTTACCTTGATCAATAGGTCGGTACTTGGACATCCATAGATTCTATTTTCATCTACAAAATGAATATTTTCTATTTTAACAAATGAATAATTAAATTAGTGATTGATCAAGAAAGCAGAAGCTCACACATCAAGTACGGATAATAAAAATTTAGAAGGGCCTATAAAGTAATGGAGATGCTGTGAAAACTAGGCCCACGACAAGGACAAATGGGCAGCCCATTATGGGATACTAATTAGGCCCATTTTGATGGCTAAGAATACCCAAGTGAATTAGTATAATTCTACTACTAATCCTATGTATTTATAACATTAATTGGAATGTGTAATCTTATATCATTTATCCCCTTAATCATCATTATCTTATATTTATGAGTAATGATATTCATACAAAAAAAAATTGCACAAAAACTTATGCAAAAGCACTAAAAAGCCATAAACAAAGTCATTAATGAAATATTAATAGCCAAATAATTTATTTAAAGGGTAATTATATCTTAACAAATTTAGTTTGGTAATTTTTCAATTAAATGGGATTTCAAAATATTATTTTTTTCTTTATAAATTATGATTTGGCTCTTAATATTTTAATATCAATTTTTAATGGATTTAAAACAAAGGTTTCACAATGAAAGAGAATTTCACTGAATTTCTCTTCTTTTATTTTAGCTCGTATTTAGCCGTCTAGGACAATATTATAAGACCGTTTTATCCCATAATTAAAACAAAAGTGAGGTTTCAATAAAGATGTCTTCATTTTTAAACCCGTTTTTATTGTATCGTCTTTTTAAGTCCGATCTGATATAAATTTATCTCGTCCATCCACATTATTTTTTATTAAAAAAAAAATATAAATAAGAGATAATGACTTCATAAGTCCTATAAATTATGTGATTTTTACACTTCCAAAATAATTTTTGTTTATTATTTAATAATATAAGTAAGTATTATTCTATTAGTCATAATCTGTTTATTAGTACCATTATTTTGGTGATGTCAATTAAGCAAAAAAGATTTAAAGACAAGAAGCTCAAAAAAATACGAAGACTTTGGACTATTATCAAATGCATGCACAAGCACATTCAGTAGTTGATAACAATTTTTTTTTTCCTTGTTTAAAATGTTGATAATAAATGCGTACGGTTCCGGTTGGAACCGTTGGAACCGCTGGAACCGTTCGGTTCCAGCGGTTCCAACCGGTTCGGTCAGGGTAAGAACCCTAACCGAACCGGTCAGGTTCCGGTTCGGTTCCGGACCCGGAACCGGAACCGATTGGAACCGGAATCGTCCGGTTCCAACCGGTTCGGTTCGGTTCCGAACCGGAACATTGGCCGGGTCTAACTAAATGGACACAGTGGGCTGACACAATTATGACAAAACGACACAATGAGGTGTCATTTTTTCATGAATCGTTTCTTTTTCAAAATAAAAAATTAGTAGAGGTAAATAAATTCCTAAGGGTTCTTCAACTTCATGCTCCCATCATCAAATCAAGTCTACTCCCATACCTCATCAACTTATACTCCAAAACTCAACAACCCTTATTTTCCCGCCAAGTCTTCCACGAAACCACAAAAAAAAAAAAAACAAAAAAAAAAAAAAAAAAAAACAGCGACAACATGGAGCTCAGTTATTTCCCCTTTTATCCAGAATGAGATTTCTTATCTTTCCTTCAGTACTTTTGTTGATGGTTGATTTTCGTTCCAGAAGTAATTCGGGAAAATTATTCCTCGAACAATCCCCTCTTAACTGTGAATTTGTTTGATTTGGGGAGGACTAAATGCAAACTTAGTAAAAGATGAAAAAACACACAGACAAAACAGAAGATTTAACGTGGTTCGACGGAATAGATCCAACATACGTCTAAGAGTACAAAGAAAATGAAATTTTTATTAGGATCTCGGGTCAGACCGACATCTCTATCTCTCACTTACATGCGTGACCGATCTCTTACTTGCTCTTGCTTACAATAAGCTTTTGTATGTCATATATATTGGAATTTTTTTATTTAGAAAATTACATAACTAAGTACTAAGGATGACAAAATCCGATTCCTCAAGACTCGAGCAAAATGAACATTTTAAAATATAAGATTTTTCTTTCCATTTATCCGACAAGTGAAGTGTGATGGGGTATTTAAGTCAAAACACTTTTACAGGTTAAAGACCAAAACCGAAACCCACTATATTTTTTTTGGTTTATAAAGAGCCCGACAAGAAAATCGTTTTCTTTTTTTCTTCACATGTACATCAAATCTCATTAAAAACATGCAGCTGCTTCTCCTTTCTCTTATTTATCTGCCTCACTACTAAAAATAGAAAAAGTTCTTACACTCTTGACATTACCGTACGAACCTTCTGTTGGGGTTTTGGGTATTGGGCGCAGTGTAAGCGCGGGTCCGGACGATATCGTATTTTAAAACATTTTTAAAAATACCGAATAAATTATTCAGTATCTAATATGAATAATTTATTCATATATTACCTAAACCAATTTATTTAATATCATATATTAACATAAATATTGTTGAAACGTCGCGAAACTTTACGAAAACTGTTTTTCCGTAAAATTGCCTAAAACACGTTTTTGACCGAACCGACTACCCGACACTTATGGAAACTGCCCAGGTAAGCTCCAATAGTGTCGGGCCAGTTCATAGGCTGCCCAAACAGTGAAGGAATCACTGTTTTCACAGCCGTCACCCGGTTGGCTCAAAATCCACCCGGTAACGCCGTTTTTTGGCCGCTTTCGCTTATTTCAAGTCGGAAACACTTTCCGGCAATTGTGCCAACTCCCAAAACTCATCCATAACATTCATAAGACATCAAATATATCACAAAACTTCCAGTTTTACAAGATCAGATCAGCAAACCAAAAATTCCCAATTTCATGCTTTAAAAACAATTTATTCAAGATTAATCAAATTAATCAAACACCAATCAAAGTCCCACCACATGAAGCAACCAAGAACAATTCTAGGCTATCTTAGAGTGGCTCAAATAACTCTAGAATGGCAACAAAATGTTCAACAATAATTTGAACAAATTGGATATAAAATTACATTAATTACTTCCAATTTCTACTCACACATGCCTAAACTTCCTTCTCCATCAACAACAACCAAAAGCCCCAAAAATTCTGAATCAAAGGAACCCTAGAACCCTTCTAATAACTCATGAAACAAGAAACTAAATTCTAAGCATGGGGTTATGGTAGATTACCTTTAATCCTCCGATTCCTTAGCCTTTTTCCTGGAGTTTTCCTTTGATTTTCCATGGATTCACCAAACAAGATTTGAAACCCATTTGTTTGAGAGACTTTCGGCCATTGTGGATAAATGAACAAGAGAGAGAGAAACAAATTTTCTAATATAAGGAAGAAGTGGTCGAAATTAGGGGCTTTTTTTGTCCAAAAATAATTAAATCAATTAATTTTAATGCAAACTTTATAACAACAAATCACATTTGAACACATAAAGTTTACTTTAAAGCCATGTCATGTGTTCCAATCATATCTCACCATATATCATTCAAATAATGATTAATGGATAAAGATTAAATTTTTTAATTATTTAACAACCATATATGTATTTTCATATATGTATTTTTATTTACATTAAATAATAAATACATATATTTATGGCATGTGTCAAAATCTCATTTGACAAATAATTAATGTGTATTTAATCGTATTATGTATCAAATACAAATACACAATAATTATTAACGGACAAAATCCCCTAATTACATGTGTTATCGTTTAACGATTAAACGATCCGAATTAACTCATTTATTCCGGTGAAGTATTATTAATAATCCATACTATTCATATCGAGTTGCCCAAGTGCTCAACGAGTACACTTTATATTGTGAGACTCTCTAAGTTTAGGTATATCCGTCACGAAATCAAATTTCGTGTCCATAATCCACCCACTCATGGATTATGACGATCACAGATAATTTCGCTAAACTATACAAGTCGATGTCATAGCATACGTATAATCCCTCCGTCACAGGCTATCCGTATTATACATGGGATATAGATCAGAACGTCAAATTCGCTCAGTATAATACAGTCGACTTTCAATTTACGATCTCGAAATAACACTCGGAACTAATTTCCGACATTATACCACGGGACAATCCTCCTTCAATCGTGAATTTGTTGGGTTATGGGAGACCAAAAGCAAATTTAGCAAATGGCGAAGCAAACACAAAATCGACAAGAGGGTTTACGTGGTTCGGCAGAATAAATCCAGCCTACGTCCACGGGAATAAAGTAGAATATTGATTTTATTACTAGACCGAGCTCGGCCGACCTCTTTTCAAAGGTGGTCAAATGTTGCCGAGCTGTTTGTTTTGTGGTGTTTTACAAATAGTGCTTTGAATGAGATTTTTGCTAACCAACTTATACAATTGAGATTATCCTCCCTTTATATACTAAGAGAAATACAACAATATTCTCATATTTATGTGACGTCACCCACGTGGATTTCTGGCCAATTGACGGGCTCTTTGCCCTAACTGCCTCGCGCCGAAAGCAAGTCTTCCATCTGACTCCCCATCAAATCACTTTATTTTATACACTGGCACACTCCACAATTATGATGAAAGCCTGTAAAGATCTCTCATACGGTGATACATGTCAGAGGGAAAATTCCAAATGGTCACGGTCTCACATCGGACGTCATATGGGCGGCCAAACATTACGTCGAACTACTCCAACTACTTTTGAACTGACCGAAAATATTCGAGCTCATTCTTCCGATCCAAGATGAATGATAGGGCTGAACCGAGCTACCGGGCTAAAGTGGCGGTCTCGGCTCTGATGTTGTCGATCTCTGACATCTGCATCATACTGTGTCTTCAGGTCAGTCAAATCCAGGAAGTCGGGTCCAAACATCATGCCTGGTCGAGGAATAGCTAATATCTTCAGTACATTCATCCTCCCAATAGGAGAAATTCCATATTTGCCCTTGTTGTACTGTTCAAATATTTTGTCACCAAAAAACACCATCAACATGTTTCAATCAACAATTAGATCTCATTGTTTCAAAGGAAATATAGCTTTAGATGGAGAATTCTAATGAGGATTATTTTTTTTTTAGGAATAAAAAATCAAGTCGGGATTTGAAATGATTTTTTGTTTCACATTCCTAATATTTTCTTAAAAATCTCGATTTTCGAATCATTTAATTTGAGATTTTAGAAGACATTTCATTCTGATTCAAAAACAAATATTACATTTGGAACGTGATCAGAATTGACAAATCTCGACCCGTCCCGATTAATTACCATTTCCACTATTAGACGTCATTATTTAAGAAATGTATATTTAAAGTTTTAAACCCTTTCTAATTAGTAAATCTATCTAGCAACAAAATTACCTCTCATCTAAGTGAATGAGGTTCCAACCTCATCATAATATTTTCACGAGAAATTTTATCAACTGTTATTTTACTATTTTTCTTCTATTTTTTTGAATCAATGAAAGTTGTTAACTATCCACTGGGACAACTTGTAGAGCCTAAATGTCCTTGAAAAAAAAGGCACCAATTTCAAAATTCCATCTGATCATCTCCACAACTTGAATTAATCACACGTGATATGAAATGCGCGTGAATGACTCATTAAAAAAAATATTCACGGCTGTTTTTCGTTCGTATGGTAAGATTAAGAATTACTCATTGAACACCCCCCACCCCCCAAACACATACACACAACAAGTGAATTTATTGGGTTATGAGAGTCGCACAAACTGTAAGAAACAAACCAACACAGAGACATGGTTTAATGTGATTCGGCGGATAGTGGCTTCAGCTTATGTCCACAGGAGAAAATGAGATGATTTATTGACCTCGGGGTGAATACCAACCTGAACTTTTAACAAGAAAATTAGACAGCGTTACAACACAAATAACTCCTCGAGTAATACCTTACTTGATCTATCTCTCACAATGTGGTTGGGTACACGATTCATTCTCTCTCTATCACTAATTTCTTTCTTCTATTTTTACTCTCAAATCAAATTACATAGTGAAATATGAAATTTGCTAACTCACAATTTGCCAACCCAAAAACTTCTACAATGACTTTAACCTCTTTATATAGGTTCAAAAAATCTCTTTTACAACCGACTCTGATGTCACCTTACATCACTTAGTCATCATTACCCCCTTAGTCACTGCTTTCACATCCTTCGGCAACCTACGAGCCAGTTGTTATGCCATTGCACCAGTCTATGACGGCTAGTATGACTCACGCCTTCATGTGAACCGTTGTTTTATTATTTTCATCATTAGTCTTCTAGATGCACTCATTTTTAGGCATGACATACGTCATGCTGCTTGAACTGGTCGAGCATGACTTCATCAAAGCTTCTCGGGTTAGATTCTTCATACCATACACATGAAACTTCTCCGGATCGAGGTACCTAAACATACAGAGCATCTCCAATCCATACTTCAATATGGTCGGGTCGGATCGATTATTGTTTTATCCATATAAACTCTCATCGGTGAGAGCGCTTCACTGCATATCAAAATCCATACCCTTCTCCAAATTTGTCTTTCCTTGAGTCTTTCAAATCACCCGGGGCAAATAATTCAATAAATTTTAACCCTCAAAGAGATAAGTACCGTAAAAAACCAAAAGATAAAAAGAAACAATGTTTTGTGATGGCCGCGTTCTTATTTTAAGATAGGCTTTTACAATAAGTTTCTTCTGATTCTTGTCTTGCAGTCTGATTGCGTTCTTTCTGTCTGAACTTGATTCTGAAATTCCCGACCATGTTAATAGGGTCCCTTTGCGCCGAACGCTCCATAAGCATCTCTGGACAATTCTGGAGCTCGGCCAAGAACCATTCTCATGGTCTTTGGTGGTCCCCGTGAGATTTTTCTCATTTCCTCTCATTCGGGGTGACCACCTCATAATAAGTCGACGACACTTATGGATACAGATCTAGTGCCTCGGTCATGCTGGTTCGCCAGCCGTTCCATGAGGGCTATCTTGGCCGTGAAACAGAAGATCTGACAGGTCGAACCACTGCCACAACTTCTTTAGGACGAGTCTGTTCGTACGCCGGAGGTAGCGTGCAGATTCTGCTAGCCCCAAGCATTACATTCCATTCTACGACTCAGTCCTAATCGGTGATTTCTGATCACTTTTTTTACATTTCATTCTACAGCTTAATGAGAAGAGCTATTATTGTTCTAACTCTTTGGGCTTCCATTCCCCCGTTTTTATCGCTATCGTCAGCCTTTTTTCTTCTTGCGATCTCATTCCCCTTTCTTCTCTGACCAGCTTCCGCTCGTTATTTTTCTCTTTCCTCTGGTCTTTCCTGTTTCCCCGTCTTGGTCATTTTCCTTCCTCATGCATTCTTATATTTTCTCCATCCACTCTGTTGTTGAACTCTTCGATGATCTATGGTTATCGTCTTCTGCCATTGTCTTACTACGCAAGCTGTTTTTTGCTCTCTCCCCACAGACGGCGCTAACTGTTGATGAATGATTTTCGTTCCAGTGGCAATTTTGAGATAATGCTCCCGGGACAATCCTCCTTCAATCGTGAATTTGTTTGGTTATGGGAGACCAAAAGAAAATTTAGCAAAAGGCGAAGCAAACACAAAATCGACAAGAGGGTTTACGTGGTTCGGCAGAATAAATCCAGCCTACGTCCACGGGAATAAAGTAGAGTATTGATTTTATTACTAGATCGAGCTCGGCCGACCTCTTTTCAAAGGTGGTCAAATGTTGCCGAGCTGTTTATTTTGTGGTGTTTTACAAATAGTGCTTTGAATGAGATTTTTGCTAACCAACTTATACAATTGAGATTATCCTCCATTTATATACTAAGAGAAATACAACAATATTCTCATATTTCTGTGACGTCACCCACGTGGATTTCTGGCCAATTGACGGGCTCTTTGCCCTAACTGCCTCGCCGAAAGCAAGTCTGCCATCTGACTCCCCATCAAATCA